>CAHIKZ030005388.1:1717500-1742500 GCA_903632075.3 Acanthosepion pharaonis | reverse complement strand
GCAATTGAAAACAAAAAGCGTGAAAATTTTGGTTTCAAAAAAAAAAATGAATTTAAAATTATTTCCAAGTAGAATCATACCCAGAATTAACTAGACAAGATTCAGTAAGAATAATAAAACGCTAAACCTGTCCACTTCCTGCCGATAAGAAGTGAACATGATTGATATGCTTTCCGTTTTCTTATGTCCTCAGGAAATAAAATTCTGAAGTTTGTTTACATTACGCTCTCTGTCCAAAATTTGTGTGTGTGTGTTCGTACAAAATATTCTAGACAAAGAATAAAAAAACTCTCTTTTCTAAGTTTGGGATGTGTTTATGTTGATCGCCCAATGTTACAGAATGCGAAGGCCCGAGCCAGAATGGTCAGCGATTGGTCGGAGCTACATGTTTGCGGAGCATTTTGACAGTGATGGATTGTCTTTGTCTGGGTTTTTAATACAAAACGGCGCGAATTGAATAGAGAATCACAATAGTTCTTATTCGATATGATGTCCGAATCAGCGACTCTGGCGTACCCAGATCCGAACAAAGGATAAAAACTTTATATTGATCCATTGGATGTAGTGATCGGAGTTGGCTTAACGCAGCAGAAATATGATGAAGTAATGAAAAGAGAAATAGAAAAAAACAACTGTTTACTTCATATATCATAAACTGAGTGATACACAGAGGAGGTTGTCAGTCATTGAAAAAGAAGCGTATACCATTCAATATGCCTCTATCAAACTCTACATTTTTTTAAGCATTTCACCTCATGCAAGGCAGGTGTTTCACTAGCATGCAAGCGGTTACAGAGAGTGGGAGCAAGATAAAGTGGCGTGATAGAGGAATTGACGAAGAAAAGAACGAAGAATAAATGCAGGCATCTGGAGATGTCGATTGATATTGCATTTGAATAGTTGGAGATTATAGGTATCAGGGAAGGAAGTAAGAGAAAAGCAATTCCACACAAGCGAAGTGCGAGATATGAAACTATTAGAGTAGAAGAGACGGCTACATTTAACCGGTTCAACAATGAATGTGTGGGATTGAGATACCACCTAGTAGCACGCTTAAATACATGTTGTTTGAGAATCAGCGAAATTAGCTTGTCGGAGAAGTTACCATGAAAATATTTGTAGAAATGAATGAGGGAAGCGACGGCACGTCCGTGAGAAAGTGACCTGTAAACGAGATGCCAGATTAGGACCAATCACATTGCATATCCGTTTCTGGATTTTGATGAGGAACTTAAGACGAACAGCGGGAGATGCAGACCATATATGGCAGCAGTATTCCATGCAAGGGCGAATTTTTGATTTATAAATTTAAAGGATGTACTCGGGCGAGAAAAAAGTTTTTGGCGTGGCACAGATAACAAACTTACTTTGCGGTAGACGAATTTATTGAAATTCACTATCAACACTAACCATAAGCCTGGGCGGTATCTTTTGAATTCTCCCATTTAGAACAAAATCATCCAGTTGTAGTCTCTGGGTATAGCAGGCTACAACTATACAATTGAGTTCTTACAAGGTAGGGATAACGTGTATGCAGTCTCACTATCACGCTCTATAGATGAGCCTAGTGATAATTTATTAAATCAGGTCGACGTAGATGATAGGACATGAGGTCTGCACTATTAATTCGAATAACTTCGAGCCACAATATTTTGCTACTTACAGGGAAGATTTACACCATTTCCCAAGAGAAAGACCCACATTACCCGACATAGACATAATTATCGAGCAGGAGGCAGAGATATATATTTTAGAACTCAAGCATAAAATTCAAAAGAGTAAAGTTAGTAAATCAGAGAGCATCAACTACATTCTGATGGATGAAGTTGTATATTATTTATCCCAACCAGAGCTGATAATCAGGTTTTACATTTCATCATATGTTAGGAAGAGCATCCTCGGTCACTTTTCTCTTTTTATGTGCCATGTCCATTCAGAACGTAACGTAAGCGATCATGGCTCTCCATCTCTTCCTGTCTTTTGTAGCTCTCAATAAGTTTTGTCCTTTTGTTATTTCTCCCAGACCCTGTTCTGCCATTCACTTGCTTAAAACCGTTATGTCTCACGTTGCATTCCATTGACCCTCTTTCTCTCTATCAGCCTTATGAGTATCAAATTTTCCAACCCATCTTTTTTCATTAGGTGCGCCAGAAATTTCAGCTGCGTCTTCCTGGTGTTAAGTATAAAATCCTCTTTGTTTGCATCCTCCCCCAAAACCTCATCGTTGCACCCATGTTTGACCCATGCTATTCTTAACATCCTTATGTAGAACAATGCCCCTGTTGCTTCGAATCTCTTCTTGAGAGGAGCATCCGACATGAGCTGCCGTAAAGGAGGAAAGAAGTTCAGTACTGTTTTCTTTGTTACCAACGAAACCCTACTGTCTCTTAATACTATGTCTAGCTTTTGGAATTTGACCATTCCAATAAGTCTTTGGATCTCAGCTTCCCAGATATTTAAATTCCTGCGCCTGAGAATGTTGATGTACCTGAGCTATAAATCGCATTTCGACCTCATCTTTTTTGCTGATAACCATGCATTCTGTCTTCTTGTAGTTTATGCTTAGTCCTTTCTTCTCGCTCTCCTTCGCTACCATCTGTAGGTGGTTTTGTAGTTTCCTTTCCGTGTCTGCTATCAGCACAGTGTCATCTGCGTATCTTATGTTGTTAAGACAGTCGCCGCCAATGATGAATTCCTGGAGTTCTCTCTGAGAAATCCGGCGAGAAGACATATCCTTGCCTTACGCCCCTTTCTATTTTTGTATATCTTCTGGGCTCATTTATTATCTTTATGCAAGCGTTTTGATGCCAGTATAGGTTCTTAATTATTCTAATGTCTTTCCCGAATAAGTCAAAGTTGCTGAGCAGCTCTAACAGATCTTTGTGGCGTACTTTGTCGAACGACTTTGCGTAGTCTATGAAACATAGACGCACGTTCGTCTACATGTTATCGCCCTTTCTGATAACATTCTGAACATGAATATCGCGTTCCTTTTCTCAATGTCTTTAAAGAACCTGCACTGTTCGTTTACTATCTTTTGACTGAATCTACTGCGCGCTCGATTCATCAGAATACCTACGGTGAATTCTGTTATGTGCTCATTAGGCTGATTGTTCGGTGGAGTTCACATTCGTTTGTGCCTGGTTTCTTTGGCAGTTCTATGAAAATAGATCTCCTTAGATGTTCCAGTATATACTCACTGTTGGAGATTTCATTTATTATTTCTGTACTCTATGCCAAAATCATCTAAGGCTTTTAGCATCGCGGTTACAATTCCGTTGGGCACTGCCGCTTTGTTTCTGTCCAATTTTAGCTAGTGTTGCATCTACGTTTTGTTTTTTTAGAATTTCAGACCAGACAGTTATTCTGTATATTGCTGGTTGTTCTCTTTCATTGTGGAAGAATTCTCCGATATATTCGTTCCATTCTTGGATTTGATGCAATCTGATGACGAGCATGTCTTCTGTCCTGTCAGTTGCCTTATGTGTTTGTGCTTTGTTAGTAGTACTCAATCTCTCTAATTCAGCCTATTTTCATTTAGCCACACTCATTTATCCTGCCCGCATTTGGTCCTTATTTCGTTGTGTAGTTTTCTGTATTCCGTCCGGTATCTTGGCAAAGTTTTCTGTCTCCTTTCATGCATCATGTTGAGAATCTCATCAGTTTTCCATTCGTCTTTTCTTTTTCGTCCATTCTCCTCTGGGATGACATCTTTTGCTGATATCACTAAAGCTTCTCTTAGTATCTCTAATTTCAATCTTCTTTTTTCATTTTTTCCCTGGTATCCTCTTTTCTCTGTGTACAGATTTTTGGAATCAATGAAAGATTTTACGGTATAAACACCAGCCATCAAAATATCGGTTTGCACAGATCTGTTAGAGTTGCGTAGCAACCTTGACATATTCAGGAAAGCTATAAGCATAATCAAAAACCTCTACAGGCAGCAAAACGTTTGCATAAAGATAATAAATGAGTCCAAAAGATATACACAAATAGAAAGGGGCGTAAGGCAAGGATGCGTCTTCTCATCGGACATATTCAACCTATACAGCAAGGTAATTCAGAGAGAACTGGAAATCCTACCAGGATTCTTCATTGGCGGTGACAATTTTAACAGAAGATACGCAGATTTCACAGTGCTGATAGCAGACACGGAAAAGAAATAGCCCTTATCATCTACAAAATTAGCCGCGATTGTTTTATTCAGCCACATTCGATCCAGTAAGCAGTTGCTGTTCAAAACATTTATTACGCCTATATTATTTTCATTATTCATATCCTGACTAATGTTTACTTACAGCAGCCAACAATTATATACAAGTGTCTATTCGTCAGGCAACCATTTGATTTTGATTTGAACACTTTAATTAATCTAATGGATGGGATTCTTCTCGTTTCTTTGTCTATTGTTAAGTATATCGCTTGTTCCTTTTAAAACTGATCATTTATTACATTATTTCTTCTGAGACTGGATCTCTACTACCCGGCCCAGGGATTGAACTCACACATTTCGTCTTTCATACTGCTCTTTTGACTTGGACTTGTCAATGTAAATACATTTGTTAAAACATTTGTCTTAACAAATGTATTTGCAGTTAAAAGTCCAGATAAATGTTTTTTTTTTTCCATGGATGATATGGCCATCTATATGGCGTAATTAGTTTGGGTTTCATTGACTGTAATTCACTTATATGGTTTATAATAAAAATTGTATCGAGCTCTCTTTTGTAAATCAGTTGAAATATTTTATATTGATAGAATGTACTTGGATTACTTACCTACGGATTCTTTTATCTCCCCTACCCAAACATATATATATATATATATATATATATATATATATATATATATATATATATATATATATATATATATATATATATGAACATTTTTTACAATTGTCTTTAATGTATAATTCTGTCGGGATCATTTACCCAAATTTTTAAAACACCCACACACGTGTATGTGTGTATGTGTTTGTGCGTGCGTGTATGTTTGTGAGTGTGTGCACCAGTTTGATTAAATGCCAACGATAGTTTCTTTTTAATTATTCGTTATTTAATTTTTCATGTTCCTGATTATTTTTGTATTTCAGTTTCATACTTAAAAATATATTTTGTTATGTTTGAGCAATTTCTATTAGTGTTAGCTATTATTAAAAAAAATATATATATATTTTTGAGATTTTTTTATGTACTCATGACAAAATAAAAAGCCACAACAAACGTCTTGGCATCAGCCAATATCAGGCAGCAATAGTCAATTGATCCAATCTTATCTGAATTTTCTAAAAGATTGGTAGGAGGAATGGCTTACTTTTCAGAGCAGTACGTAAAATCGACAATTTTCCCAGTACATTTAGCGATAAGCCGTATATTAGTTCCACTTGATGTTTGGCGAGAACTCGGAACACAGTAGTCGCAAATTGTAGTAAAAAACGTCCATTATGATGAGTAAAAATTCATTGTTTGCTCGGTGATGGTGAATCGTCACCAATTGTGTTTTGGAGGCATTGAATGTTACTGATATCTATTGATCAGTTAGACCTTGATCATAGAAAGGATAAGCTGACAGGCTCTGATCATCCATAAGATGTTTGTACATCTACAAACTACTAAGTGTAAAGCATATATATGAATAAACATAGATATGTTGCAACGATATGAAACCGGAACACCAACAAAAGGAAATAAAATTTCCGAACCACTCTTAAGATAACAGACTTTAATATTTTTGTCAGAAGAAAAAAAGAAAAAAGTTGATTTCGTTAATGGTTTTCTGTTTATTTAGGTCGTCTTAAAAAATTCCCACATAATAGTAACCAAATATCAATCAAAGCGTGCAGAATAGACAGAAATCGAAACATGTGTAAAATCAATTTTGTTTTTATTAGTTTGGTTACTCGAATATTGATTAGTCATCAGATGAGTTTCTATTTTCGGTAGGACGAATGAGATCGATATTTGAATATGGTTAGTCGAACAAGATGCTAACTGCTTCAAATGTGCATACTCGGATACGAACGGTCAACCATTATATTATGTCATATATATATATATATATATATATATATATATATATATATATATATATATATATGTGTGTGTGTGTGTGTGTGTGTGTGTGTGTGTATGTATGTGTGTGTATATGTATGCATGTGATATATATATATATATATATATATATATATATATATATATATATATATATATATATATATATATATAGTGACTGAGCGCTATTATTCGAGTATGCATCTCTACTAGGGCGGTAACCAATCTCAGTTGTAGACGTCTGCTCAGGCACATTTGTGTTTGTCCAGATCCCTACAGTGCCCACTTGTGTTTTATATTGCATCTATGATAAGCGGACCTTAGTTACAGTTTCTGGGAGAGAGCGCGTGAACAAGGCCAGAACTCTCAAACACTTGGTCATGATGACTTGTAACTTCGAGCTAGAACAACAGTCGACGGCCCGCAAATAGATTCCTTTATCCAATTTCACTGAAAAGATTCGGATCACACTGTAGTATTATTTTCAGGCACTTTACAAAGCTGACGCATGCTAGCATCGAACCATTAGGCAGAGAAATTTTTAACGATACGTGTGTGTGTGTAGAAAGCTTCAAATAGCTTGGCGCCAATTTTCCAGCCACTGGTCAAGCGAAGGACGAAATCACCATCCGTATAAATTTGGCTAGAGCTGCCTTTGTCCGTCTTTAAAAACGACTTTGGTCTCGCCAGGAGATAAGACGATCCACGAAGTTGCGAATCTATGAAGCCATTGTTAGAACAATTCTTCTCTATGGTTGTGAGACCTGGCCACTGCGCAGAGAGGATCTTCATAAGCTTGAGGTCTTCGATCACTACTGCCTCCGCCGTATCCTGCGCGTGCGCCTCACCGACCGGATCCCCAACTCGTCCATCCGCGCCAGATGCAACATTATGGGTCTGGAAGAAACTCTGCTTAACAGGAGACTCCGGTGGTTCGGCCGCGTGCTGCGGCGGCCTGGTGATGAGTTCGTCCGTAAAGTGGTGGCGCCAAACGCACCCATTTGGTTGAGGAAGCGCCGAGTTGGTCAACTCAAGACGTGGCTCGCAACGGTCAAAGCAGATATGGAACTCACGTCCGGTCCTCGCGTTTTCGGGGTCCGACGCTGGAATCGCGAATGGCTTGATCATACTGTCGATTCTGCTGCTGATCGACGGGGGTGGATGGCCTTGACGCGCGATTCGGTTAATTCAATTGGAGCCGGCTCAACCCACCCTGGGTGAATGCCGTTATAAGACAAGACAAGAGGAGGAGTAGTAGTACGCCGATAAAAAAAATTCGTGAGGTAAAAAATGAAAAAAAATCAATAATACTGATAATAAAACTAATAATATTTATTGTATATTAGAAATAAGATGAGACAAATGCAATCAAAATGTTGGGGAAGCTTATTATTTTCGCTTGTGTTATATTACTAATATTATCTACTAGATCTGAATTAGTCGTTTGCCACGATATAGTTTTGGTTTAGTCGTTTATAGTTGCGATGTACTGGATTTTTAGATGACATTTTATGTTTTTTTTTGTTTTTTGTTTTGTCGAGAAGTTATCCTTAAATCCCTATTTGAACACAAAATGCGTGAATTTAATATAAAAGTACATTATACTTTCACACATATACATTCATTACATACTTTTACAAATAGTAAATATGCGAACAGCACAATGCTTTCTAAGTATATCTGGGAAGTTAAAGACAGAACGCACATCACACAAAAAATATCTTGGAAAATAAGGAAAGATCACCAGCTTACAACAAACAATCAAAAACTTGCAAACTATGCTTGGAGGAAAAAATAGCTATCATTACATTACCAGACCAAAATGAATTATTAAATAAAAGATCCGAGCTCATCTCAAAAAATGCAGACATGAAAACAAATTTTCACTACGTTACGTAAAAATCGAAAACTAAAATAAACAAATAAATAAACAGAATGACAGTAAAATAAGTACAATAAATTAACCCAAACAAATTACCAAATCCCACCCGTTAGAATAGACGAAATAGAATAAATAAATAAAAAACAAAATCAATGAACCCAAATAAATAAATAATAAACAAATTAACAAACCATTCTGACCAAAATCATTATTTAGACTATAAAAATCAAACCAAAAATCGGACGAAAAATATAGCTATAGCTGCTATATAACGATTAAAAACATACTACGTTACTTAAAAATGGAAAACCGAAACGAGTAAATAAAAATATACAGTATAATAAATAAATAATAAAAAAGTAAAATAAATTCATCTAAATTCATCCAAATAAATAAACAAACCGATCCGGAAAAATTAACAGTTAGAAAAAACAAATAAAGATAATCAATTCAAATACATACATGAAGTAATAATCAAATTAAAAAAACTGCTCCTGCCAAAATAAGAGTTAGAATAAACTACAGCAATCAACCCCAAAATTGAAAGCTTTAATTATCTTCCCAAACCAAAACAACACTATTAAATAAGCGATATAAACAAATTTTTACTACGTTAATAAAAACATTGATTAAAATAAAAATAAAAAATAAATATATAAGATAAGATATAAAAATATATATATATATATAAATAAAAATAAATAATGAAAGCAAAATAATTTAACCCAAATAAATAAATAAACAAATAAACGATTTCCAGTAAAATAACCGCCAAAATAGACCACCCACAATGCACCACTTACCCGTATATATAAATAGCCGAGAAAAATAACAGCACTCGTGGCCTGACGATTACGTCTAGCATGAAACAGACTGTCGCCTCTAAGTGTTGATTTCTATGCTCACTTTTATATTTACACACGCTCTATCTCTGATATTGAGCGCTTTATTCGATAAACATAGCACACTTTAAGAGTATGTTTCTTGATATATATATATATATATATATATATATATATATATATATATATATATATATATATATATATATATATATAAGCTGATAAAACCAACATTTTCGTCATCCTAAAGAAATTGGATTATAACAAAAAACTTGACCACATACTCCATGATCCCATAAAGTTTAAAAAACTCAACAAGAACTCGATCAACTAAAATCAAAGCTTAATAAGCTCATTACTGCTAATAATGCTGAACAGATCATTGTAAAATTGTTGGTGATTATAAAAACACATAAACCTAACTATCCTCTCCTATCATATCGCAAATTTCAACTCCTGTATATCAGCTAACAAAATACATTAACCAACTGATTACTCCCTACCTTCCTAGTAAATATAGTGTCAAGTCACCATTAGAAGTAATCCAAATCCTAAAAAGTGAAAAAGCTAACAATGAAATCATACCGCTCACTTGATGTTGAAAACTTATTTACCAATGTCCCTGTTACAATTATAAGAATTATATAAGAAATATATATATTAACTATTCTTTACCCCCACTTAAAATTAATCCTAATATATTGTGAAAACTACTATTAGCTTGTACTACTGAAGTCCCTTTCTTAGATAATAATAATAATAATAATAATAATATATATATATATATATATATATATATATATATATATATATATAACGTTATGGTGTTCCATTGGTTCAGTACTGGGTCCGACATATAGCAATTTCTACATGATGAACCTCGAAAATAGATATTTACAGATTTTTAAAAAAACATCCATCTACCTAAGATATGTTGATGATATCCTTATGTTAGTTAAAAATACAGATGAAATACTTCAAAAACTTTTACGAAATAATTCTGTCCTTAAATTCACGTATGAACTCAATACTAATAAAATTCCCTTCCTTGATATATTGATAAGCACAAATAATAACAAATTTACTATTTCGCCATACAAAAAATCTAGCAGCATAAATTCATGTACGCTTAACGACAAGAGTGGATTTCCATATTATTACAAAACTTATTATGGCAGAAACTAATTCATCCACAAAACAGATTTTTTAAAGTGACCTAAAGAACATAAAACAAACACTTATTAATAATAGCTTTCTAAACTATATAGTTGATGAACAAATAAGATGCTTTCTTAGAAGTCTCATTAC
Source organism: Acanthosepion pharaonis (assembly GCA_903632075.3). Classification (NCBI taxonomy): domain Eukaryota; kingdom Metazoa; phylum Mollusca; class Cephalopoda; order Sepiida; family Sepiidae; genus Acanthosepion; species Acanthosepion pharaonis. Next base: position 1,732,415 of record CAHIKZ030005388.1, on the reverse strand, counting down.
TAAGCAAATAGAACACTGCTTCAACTAATCTCAAATATATTAATCTCCTATATTATAATCAAGAGCATTCAAATTATAAACAAGATGAAAATATACTAAAAAAAATTAGTATCCACTAATATATCTACAACAGATCCTAGCAAAAAAATTAAGTTAATCATATCCTACATTAAATCTAGTATATCCAACTCAATTACTCGCAATGATTCCTCTCCCCCGGTTAGCGATTTGCAAAAAACAAACAGTTTACAAATTCAAGTGCCCTTTGGGAGATTGTATCACCAACAGATAAATAATATTTATGTTGGTCATACCACAACCTCACTTTTACGACGCTTGACAATACATTTGAACGATAAATGTAACATTTTTATGTATTTAAACAACATGCCTGTCCGCATACACAATTCCGGAAAATCCTCGTTGAAAACACAACTATACTTAAACATGAAAACAATAAACAAAAACTAAAAATTCATAATACAGTTGAAACTTAACCTGAACAAAACAAACTATGAAATCACCACACACATTCTTAAATACCTATAATTGATAACAGAAGCCATTGGTTTATATCAACGGCTAATACGTAATACTTCTAGTTTTCACTCTGGCGTGGTAATGTTTGACGTCATGAACTGCGGTGTGATTTACGTTTCCAGCGTCATATATGCACGAGTTTGTCGTTGCTTAGAAATCCTCCATGTAAACAAAAAGACACTATCATTATAGTTTCGTCCGTGTTTCGTCGTATTGTTTAATATATTGTAATGTAATTATCATCTTTGATAATGGCTTATGTAAGCCAAAAGATTAGATAGGATTAAAAAATATGCATCAATATTGTGATTTTCTTCTTTTAATGATAATGCTTATTAAGCTTATCAGACGATATGTAAAGAATTTACATAAAATAAGTAGAGAAAACTTGTCTCTATTATTTAATGAATCATGCATTAATGAAAAAATGCTGCCTAAATACACGCACACACAATAATATATATATATATATATATATATATATATATATATATATATATATATATATATATATATATATAATATTTACACTAGCAAAAAATTAATAAAAAATGATCTTGCTTGTCTGTCAAATTCAACGAAAATGTTTGAAAGAAAGGTTGCTGCCCAAATATACATATAATCACACTAAAAACTACATCACTCTATAACATTAAATCATAATGTTGCTAAATTTTTCGGTGCAATTTCTCTTTGAATGAAATGAAAATCTTATTTGATGGCAAAATGATTTAGTAATAATGTGTTTGTGCCATGAATCTTTTTTTCATATACAGTTTGTAAAGTTTCAATGAATTATAGATTATATAAGGCTGTGCTATAAGTCTTTTACTGATCTTTTACTGATCACCGGAATGAAATTCCAGCGCTACAATTTTGTACCAAAAACGTATTCTTTAAACGGTAACGATTTGGAACAAATATTTAGTGTTGTTATTTATCTTATAAAGCCGTAACTTTCGAATTGAGTACCATACCGCACTTCCAAAATTGACAAATACCCGTATATATATATATATATATATATATATATATATATATATATATATATATATATATATATATATATATATATACTAGAGAATGAAACACTCAAATATATATAAATAGCTTAAAAGCCACCCTATCGTGCGGCATTTAAGCCAGCTCTAGCGGAGGTCTCTTGATTGAGCTTCAGCTTATGCGGGAGTTTGAGAGTCCCTAACACTTTGTATATTCTCAGCAATGGAAGCTCTCCTGGCTACCGTTTGATTTCAGTTTTCATTTACACAGGACGTTCTTTTCCCTAATGCAGCCTTGGCTCTTTTGATTGTAACCTGGTCCTCTGTTGTCGGAGATTTCTTTTTGTAAGGCATACCGCTGCCTTATGCCATAAACAACCATAAACTACAGAAGAACTCAAAATTGATCACTGCCTTTAAGCATTGCATTAATATTTAAGCTTACCTTATAAACTTTCAACAATAATTCTTCTCCCACCACTTCATGTAAAGACATTTTCACGTACCTAGGTTCTTACTTTCTGAACACACAATTATTTTTACTTCATGGGTGACTTTTACTGGATTTCAACCTAAGGATTTATTCAATGTGTAAGAATTAGAAACTGAAACATTACTCATGAGTGGGAACAAAAAAAGTAACCAGAAGAACAATAAATAGCAGTAGTAAAAATACTAGAATCTCTTTTTCTCCATATCTTTGTCTGATTAAGTTTTAAAAAAAGTGATACTTGTTAGATTGATAATTGTTTCTTATTTGTTTCTTTATTTTATCATTATTGGATTTCAATCCATATTTGATATCAACTCTTGAAATATTCCTGTACAAAGTGGTTGATATTATGTTCTTTTCCACTTAAATCTAAACAGGATTTTTTACAAAGATTCTATTGTGTCGATGAAATATTTTTCATAATGAGAATATACAATTAATGCTCATCATAATGGCAATTTTAGAAACAGTCATGCATTCAAGAAACTTCCTAAAATATGACCAAATTTCAGAATTTGTTTTGGAAGACTTTCTTTGTCAGGAATATATCTATATAAAAGCTTAAAAGTCACTCTATTGGGCAGTATTTAAGCTAGCTCCTTCAGAAGGCTCTTGATTTGGTCTTCATCACAATAGGTATGGAGAAGTAGATGTGATAAGCAACAATAAACTATAGAAGAACTCAAAATTGATCATCGCATTTAAGTATTGCATTAATATTTAAGCTTACCTTTTAAACTTTCAATGATAATTCTTCTCTCTCCACTTCATGTAAAGACATTTTCATGTGCGTAGGTTCTGACTTTCTGGACACACAGTTATTTTTATTTTGTGAGAGACTTTCGCTGGATTTCACAATTAATTTCAATTATTTCCAAATTTTTCACCAAGTTATGAAAATTGTTATCGTATAAAAAAATTCGCCCCAAAAAATTCACGTAGAAAAATCGCCGAAAACAATCGCAGTAATGAAAACTCAGGAGTCCCAAATTTCAGGATTGCAGGTCCGGATCAGGGCCCCGAATGTTTTTAATTTGTTCACGGACTCGGCCTGATTACAAAATGGTATGATATGTTGGGCTACGGCATCTTGGATTAATGTTGAAAAAGCGTGACACACTGACATTCGCATTTTTTTTATATAGATGAAAAATGAATGAACCTAATATAAGTAAAAGAAAGAGGGATGACTGATTCATCTACAGATCAATGTCTTTCTGAAGTATGGAGTCTCCAGGGAATAGAATATATAACTTACCGCCGACAGGATGGCTCGATTTGTATTTTGTGTTAGAAGCAATGTAATCTTACCAGTCATGGCAAGCGATATGTAAATGCAGGCAAGGCAAGTGCTCAGAATAAATCTGTTTGGTACAGTATAATAGAATTTTTAAAAGCCTTTTTCTTGTAAAAGTCATTGTCGAGGCACCAGCGACTGAGGAGCTTTGTTACAGGGGAAGAATTGTAATTCTCCTCACCGAGTAGATAAACGATAGTATATGAGTAGACCTTAGATTATTCATTACTATGCTTTTGCCTATATTATCGTGTCCAATACAAAACCACAGATATAAACAATTGTATAATGCAATTTTGCGCATATATTCAAATATACTTATGTTCGCGTACATTTTTCCACTCTGTGGTTGGTTCGGTTAATGGTTGATATTTACATTCATTCTTGACCTATTTACCCTGTTCATTTAAATATATATATATATATATATATATATATATATATATATATATATATATATATATATTGAAATCCATTCGTCGTTGCGTTTGTCTTTCATTGACGGTAATCTTTTTTTTAAAACTGCATATTGCTTTCGTTTCGCCATTTTTTCATTTTAGTGGATGATTTCTTATCTGTCATTTGTTTTTTTTTCTGCATTTTGTGGGGTTTTTTTTTTCGTATTATTTTTCTTTCTTTACTTTTTGCTCTGCAGATTTTTTCTTGTCGATGTACACAACGTATTTTTATTTTGTATTTCGCTTTTCTGTTTGTTTTATTTCATAAACTTTCTTCCTCTCGATACAATTACATGCATTTCGATGTAGTTTCTTCGACGATGTTTATTTTTCTTTTACTTTATGTTGTTAATTGCTACTCTTTCTTCTTTATTTATAATTACTCTTTCTTTTTACTTTTTTCTTTCTAAATTTTCAATCTTTCGTTCTTTTTTCTTTCTTTCTTTCTTCCTTTCTTTGATTCCGTGTTAGTTTCTTTTTATTATTTGTTTCTTTCTTTGATAATTTGTTTTTCCCTTTTGTTTTCTTTCTTTAATTCAAATTTTTCTTTCTTTCTTTCTTTCTTTCTTTCTTTCTTTGATTCCGTGTTAGTTTCTTTTTTAATATTTGCATCTACCTTTGAGAATTTGTTTTTCGCTTTTTTCTTTCTTTCTTTCTTTAATTCAAATTCCTTCTTTCTTTCTTTTTTTCTTTTTTTCTTTCTTTCTTTCTTTCTTTCTTTCTTTCTTTCTTTTGTTTGTTCGTTCTTTTTATAATTCTATCTACTTCGAATTCCTATTCCCAGCTTCTTTCTTCCTTCTTTTCTTTTCTTTTCTTTCTTTTTTTATTTCCTTTCTTTTTTTCTTTCGTTGTCTTTCTTGTCTTTTCTTTATTGTTTGTTTAAAATTCCTTCTTTTATAATGATTTTAGATTTCCCAGTTTTAGATTTTATTTTTTCATTCGCCCCCCCACTATCTAATTTCCTCTCTCCAAATCTCTTTCACCAACATCCTACATTCACATTCTCTTTCACTTTGCTTTTCTCACTCTCTATTTGATGCTTTAACTCTTCCCTCTCGAGAGTGTCGCAACCCCCCCTCCATCCTTCCCAATTTTCTCAAATGATTCATGTTATTTCCTTTCTCTTACCCCAGGGCATTAATCAGAATTTCTCATCACAAAGCTGTCTTCGACTGGTGGACAACCACAGCGTTATTACGCTCAATAGCAGCATGGTATTTGCTATTATTCCAACAGAAAAGTGGTTCTCGCCAGGCACTGGACATCTGTGTGACATCTGACTGTGTCAACGGATCTGGAAATCTTTCGCTTGAAGAAATATAACTTTTCAGTTTCCTGGTTGTCTTATTAAATACGACTTTCAAACTAAAGTCTATATTCAACTGAAAGAAAAAATCTGCAATATTCTCGGTCCTGATCTGGCATCTCGACTTCATTCACTTTCCTACTGACATGATTTCTCTTCCCTGTGCTTTTCTATAAATATTTTCATGTCAATTTTTTTTTAATGAGCTTACAAAATTGGTACCGCGACCTAATGTATTTAAGCGTACTACGGTGGAGTAATGGATAGCGGCTCGGATTGAGAAATCAGAGAGCCGAGTTCAAATTCCAGTCGAATCCATTACATTCACTAACGGGCTAATACGCTTGGGGAAGGTATGAATCCTCTTCTTCTCCCCCCAGATATGGGGAAATAGCAGCAGAGACCGGGTTCTCTAGCCTTGGATGGCAACTGGTCTACCGCAGAAAAAATGACAATCTACTGCGGGAAAAATCTGCCTCGTTAGTCATGTATCGCCTATGCGTCTATCACGCATGGCACGAGATTGGTGACAAAGCCTCATCGTTTAACTATTGAATTAGCTTGATTTACCCGTATGTTCTATTGTAATAGTGTCTTTTTCTCGCACTACTCGCCTGAGGAACTCTCTTCCGGTTTCTTGTTTCCCTGACAGAGAGGATCATCAAAAATTTAAATGCTTCCTCACAACTCTTATTATATTGTCTTTTCCTTTCGATAATGTTTTTTTTTTCCAATTTCTCAGTAACCCCTTGCGTCTTCGTGACATTATCGCCTTGTTTTGGAGTGAAATGATTAAAGTGCAAAATTCGCTTAAATAAGGTTAAATGTTTATTGCTGGCAATTGTCTATTTGTAAAGACCTATTAAACGATGGTCATCACAAATGTCGTAATAATTTAAATATAAAATTAAAAAAAATGTTACAAAGCAATGTCCATCAAATTTGTCTTTTTCTTTAGTTTTTTCAAGACCAATTCTGAGGAACTATAACACTTTCATCCGGATACCTAACTGGCAATAAAATTTCAATAGTGGACTGATGCCTCATCGCAGCGTATTTAACATTTCTCCGTATTTTACCGAAAGCTCCACAGTATTACGCATTCTAAGTGAATCCATAAACATCTTTTCTTACATAATCCAGAAGCACAGTTTATATTCATAACTTTAACTGCTGTGTCTCTTCGTAAACAATGCATCCAAGGATATATTATATTGTCACATGTATGCTTTTATTATACTGTCTCGTGTTTGCTCTTATTTGCCTTATTTATTTATTATTTTTGTGTATTTATATTCGAAAGTAACTAAATTCCTCTCTTCTCGTTTTCAAGTATGGTGACTAATTCCTGTTGAAGACGCCTGTTTTTCACTTGTTTTTCTTCAACACACAAAGACACCACACGTGGATTATATTAAAACTATGTTGAACTGACCTTAGTTACAGTTTCTGGAAAATAGCACATAATCTTCTGTGATTAACTGTTATGGTGAAACACACTTTCTATAGTTAATAGACACTCCCACCTAATATAATTAGGAGTAGTAAGAGAAACGAGGGTCAGTCGATGTCGGACGACAGTAGTCGACAGTTAGTCGAATACGAAAGTAGTCAGCGAGCACAATAAGATTACTCTGCGTAATACCTATTATATCAAGTTCCTAACGTTTTGTACGTCGAACTATTTAGGACCGATTTTAGTACAAATACAAGCCTCCACTGCGAAATAACTCCACAACAACTTTGGCGACGAGGATTCGCACTCATTCGGAGGAAGAAAAAATTCGCTCGCCACAATAACTTCGGCGACAAAATCTCGGATTCACACGCACACACACACACACACACACACACACACACACACACAAAAAAAAATTGGCTAAGTTTTTCGCAAGCCAAGATGTCAACTTAGTGACGAAAAATTATGTCGTATTCTGAACTGAGAAAAGAAATATTTTTTCTCCCCGATAATACATTTTGCTCAAATAGGTCAGTATTTAGGTATTGTGTAAACATATTGCGAAGATGGAGGAATGCAAAAATATATTCCGGGAAATTTTTAAGTTCCAGTCGGAACAACAGATGACAATATTAGAGCAACAAAAAACATTCTAGATGCAGCTACAGGAGGAAACTTTTAATAAACAAATGCAATTGCAATAAAAAATGGAACAGATCCATAGGGAGTTTCAAAACAAAATTCTGGAAATAACGAAAAAGAAGAGAGGAAAGAAAAAAAATTACAAAATGATTCTTTCCCAGAGAATACAATATGGAATTCAATTGACATATTCACGTAGAGTCCAGATGATGAGATAACTTTTGAAGAGTATTATAAAAAATATACGGACGTGTATAACGATGACTGTCACTCGTGGTCTGAAGGAAAGAAGGTTAGACTTCTTTTAAGCAAATTAGGAACTGATGAGCATAACAAATTGGTAAACTATATTTTGCCTTAAAAAAAAAAAACTAGCGAGTTGACATTTACCGAGGCGGTAAATATATTAAGTGAATTATTTAGCAAAAAGACATCTCTGTTTCACAATAGGTGGAAATGTTTGAATCTGATGAAAGATGACGAACAGAACTATATAACGTACGCAGCCAATGTGAATAAGCATTGTGAAGAATTCAAGCTGGCAGAGTTAAGCGCAGACAATTTTAAGTGCTTGGTGCTTGTTCAGGGGCTGTTATCGGAAAGAGACGCAAAGTTGAGAAAATTAGTACTGGCCAAATTGGAAAGCGATCCAAGTATTACGGTACAGAAATTGGCAGGAGACTGCGCAAGATATGTTAGCGTAAAGAAAGATACAAAAAAGATAGAACAGTCTGGCGTTTCGCATGTAAGGAAGAAAGTCAGTCTACTAAAAAGAATTCTAAAATTGCGGATTATCAACCAAAAAGTGAAATACCAGAAAAAATAAACAAAAGCTCCCGAATCCATGTTTGGCTTGCGGTGAACTACACTGGTACAGATATTGCGATTTTAGGAATAAAAAAATCTTTCAACTGTAAAAGAGTGGGTCATAAAAGCACGAATTGCAGGTCAAAAAATAAAGACAATAGGTAAAAGAGGGAATAACCAGAAAATTTGTTACGTCGAAATAAGTAATAAAAATATAAAAATGCAACTTGACACTAGCTCAGATCTATCTATCATAAATTTGCATAGGTGCAAGAAGTTGGGGAAACCAACTTTAATGAAGACAAAGAAAATCGCGAGGTCAGTGACGGGAGAAAAATAAAATTTATTGGGGAATTTGTTACAAACGTCACGTTAAATAAAAAAGAAATGCGAAAATCTAAACTATTTGTCCTAGAAAATAACACGAACTTACTTGGTACGAACTGGATAACAGAATTTCAGTTATGGGATCTACCGATAAATTCCTTCTGTTACAAGGTAGAAAGTTTAAACATCGAAGCCCAAAAATTAAGAAACTTAAGGAAATATTTCCTACTGTTTTTTCTCCAGGGTTGGGAACGTATACCAAGATGGAGGCAAAATTCCAGCTAAAAGAAAACGCTCAGGCAGTATTAAAAAAGAAACGGAATGTGCAGTTTGCCTCAATTGAACAGATAGATAAAGAATTGGACAGATTAGAGAAAACCTGTGTAAACAGATAGATAAAGAATTGGACAGATTAGAGAAAACCGATGTACTTAAAAATGTTGAGTATAGTGAATGGGCAACACCGACAGTATACGTGAAAAAAAAAAAACTCAGAAAGTAAAGATGTTGCCGACACCGAGGAAAACTGGTGAGCGAGTTACCCGCAGCCAAGGACATGCAGTATTATTAAATGATTTAAGTCAACTGAAGTCACCACAGAAAACGTTAAGAAGCACAAGATGAACAAAAGGGAAGCTAGAGGCTGAACAAATAGAACCACAAGAAGAACCTACAGAAACTGTGACTCCATCCTTAAGAAGCTTAAAGCGGAAGGTTGTTTCTGGTAACACTATGGAGGTACCAAAAAATAGAAAAGCGGATTGGCAATATGATGTACTTGGGGAAAGGCGAAATATTCACGTGCAGACGGCACATTAACCAGATCAGACGACACCCTTCAGACGTGGTTGACAGCGGTCCCGCGGAAGAAACTCGGATGGAGGTGATTTTCGATACGTTTGTTCTAACAACTCCTGCAACGATTTTACCTGAGGTACGCCTATCCGATGTTGCTAAAAATATGAAGTTTTTTTTTTGTTTTTTCTTCATATTTCATGTAAAAAAACCAAAAAAAACCTGTTTTACTCCTAGGAGGGGGGGTGTTATGGTGAAACACACCTATTCTATAGTTAATAGACTCTCCCACCTAATATAAGTAGGAGTAGTAAGAGAAACGAGGGTCAGTCGATATCGGACGACCGGCTGAACGGTTGAACTATCTGCCTTCGGACGGGGAGGAACCCGAACGAGGCTATGCCGAAGGACAGAGTCTCGTTCGGGGAGGTAAACCGACCCTGAACCCGTTTATACGGGTTCAAAGGGTATATTCTTGGCTGAGCCCACGGGCTCGGAGATCCCACGTTAAACCGGCCTTGTGCCACATGATACCCTCGTGGGTGGGTGACTAAATACTAGTCGATGTCGGACGACAGTTGTCGACAGTGAGTCGAATACGAAAGTAGTCAGCGACCACAATAAGATTACTCTGCGTAATACCTATTATATCAAGTTCCTAGCGTTTTGTACGTCGAACCTATTTTAGGACCGATTTTAGTACAAATACAAGCCTCCACTGCGAAATAACTCTACAACATTAACAATATGGACAAAGACGGTACACTCAAACTCTCGGTCACAATGACTTATCACTTCGGGCTATCAAACAGTCAATGATTTCTGAACAGTTCTGTCTATCCGATTTCACTCACAAATCCTAGGTCAATTGGATTTCAGTCACTTGACAATACTGCCCCACAACCAGAAGAAATATCCTGTTTGCAAATTTGACCATGATGTGATTCGATCATGGATCTGATGGTCGGAAGAATATAATTCTAACCATTCGGAACGTACCAACATTATGTGTACGAAAATACCCAAGGATATTTTGAGATCAATGTATGTTTAATTCCTCCCCAGACGCGATATGGCTACAAATAATAGCATTTGATTATATCTTATTAATTTGATTTGCTTTTGGTTTTTATGGTGACCATATAATAAACTGTCCCTAAACTACTGCCCTTCTAACATTTACTGCGCCGTTACCGTACTGATAGACATTTTGGAATGCTTTGAATCTCGGTAAAATGTAAACGGAATTAATGTTGAAGATATGATCAAATATCATTCTCGAAAAATGGATTTGAAAAATAGCTGTAGAGGTTTTCTACTCAGTGACAATAAAATATAGAAAAGTGTTGCAACATAATGTTTTTTTCCGGCGTTTTCCTTTTAAGGAAACGTAGTACTGTTTAATGTTCTCTTTGCATGTTATTATATAGAAGAGTATAAGCGTAATTGTAGGTAATTACGATATCATTTCCTGATGTTCTGTTTTTTCTTTTTCTAACAATTGCTTTGTTTTTGTTTTTCAGTATTCAAGCAAGCACATTTCCGTATATAGGCGTATCTATAGTATAGCATAGGTCAACGGTGTAACCATGCCCGGAAGTACATACCCTAATTTTATATCTCGTGTATAATGAGACCGTCTTGAAATTAATTAATTGGGGGTTCAAAGAAGATGACTATGGCAAGATCTAGATCCACATGGCATTGAAGTAGTTTATTGGAGAAGTGAAACGGTAAGACTGAAAAGATTGAAATCTGATTGCAGATTATTTAAAGTCTAAAAAAATATTTTTTGTATTATAAGAATGCTTTTTAGCGATAATTTATTGATACACGTCCTACTAATTAACCGAAAGGTAGATGCATACCTTCACCAAAAGTATTTGCGCGTAAAGGAATATAACAGACTCGACTAGAACTGGAACCCGGGTCACCGGTTTTCAATTTTCAACCATAACCAAAAGCCGAAAAATCAAACTTACAGCGCTTGGAAAATCCCAAGCGATCACCCATCTAGGTACTGACCTGACTCGTCATTGCTTAACTTCATTGTACGAGAAACCCATACCACTTTGTGGATCCTGAAACACTATATATACTGTTATCGCTCTGGTACATCTTCCCTTATATTTGACGGTCCGCTGTTGCCAATATAAAAATTGCAAAGATTTAATCCAGGGAGTTTCGACAACAAGAAATATATCAACAAAACAATGCAAATGTTGGTATGAAGAGATGCGTTAAGTTTAAAGAATGCAGTACTGGAAAGTTAATGGATATATGATTGATATTGATATATATATATATATATATATATATATATATATATATATATATATATATATATATATATATATATATTTATTTAAAAATATGATTCCAACACGCTCTATAAGAGTTCTCATGTCAAAAACAATAGTCGAAAACTTCAATATAATTATTTGAATTAAATTGAATTAAAGTACTAAGCTCTGTTCCATCTTCAAGCGAAATTTTTTGGAATAACTTATTTCTGAAATTTACACGTTTTATAAACCTATTCACTATTGAAATCAAAATTACTATAGTAACGGCTAGAGCAATTGTTTAAAGAAAAGGGGCATAATGTGTTAATAATTTGTATCAATATCTCAGTTACATTCACAGATGTCAAGTCAGGGTAAGGTTGGGGTGTCTAAATTTAAAGCGAAAGATGACATCGCTTAGTCTGGTTAAGTGTCTATGGAGATTTATTTATTTTTTATTTTATATTTTATTTTTTTTCTGAAAGGGTTTTGTGTATATAAAAACTGTCGTAAATCGCTGACATTTGTTTTTTGACGACTTCATAAAGGTTATCTTTTTTGTAGGGCATTTAAACTATTTATTAGGACTATGGATTTAAAAAAAAATATTTTATTGTTTGTTTTTATGCTAATTATTCAATGCAAAAATTTGATGATGTTGGCAAAAAAAACCGTAACTCATGTCTTTATTATTTGTTTAAATAGATTTTTTATTATTTAATAGATTTCTAAATTTATAAAAAAATCTATTAAACAATAGAATTAAACAATAATGTCTATTGTTTAATAGATTTATATTATTTAGTTTCTAAATAATAAAAATCTATTAAACAATAGAAAATAATGTATTAGACAGTAAATCAGTTCTCATACCAGGAGAGTTAAAATTATTAATTCAATTTAAAAATGTCTTGTGTAACAAAAGTTTTCATAGACAGCACTTCCTTGAGTTTCGGGGACTAGCGATGTGGAACCATATTTCAGTTTCAGTGGCAGTTACTACAAGACTTCAATTGCAGACGCAACCAAAATTGAACTTTTAAGATTTATGTACGAAAAGGAAAACTGCTGGATTCATCTAATCTGTAATAATATCGTATTAACCAATATTTATTCATATATCATTTTAATATTATGTATGCGTTTCCAGGGGTTAGCCGTAATAATCAGGATCAAATGAATTATCCAAAAGTGATTCAGAGGATAACGGTAAAGTTTCTAGCGAGATTAAGGACATTCAATCTTATTCATTGTAAGTTAAGAATATGGAAGTATCCATTATGAATTTGACGTCTTGTGCTGTTACTTGAAGTTAAGACGAATCTGCTGAAAAGATAACTTTTAATAAAAACTTTTGATGTCTAGATAATTTAAGCATGGAACGCTTTATAACGATATACATTTTTAAAGAATAGTATTGAGGAAATTTTAAGACAAAAGTTTTTAAGTCTTTTGGCCAACATTGTTGATGTTTTGGAATACCTATCTATCTATCTATCTATCTATCTATCTATCTATCTATCTATCATCTCTCTCTCTCTCTCTCTCTCTCTCTCTCTCTATATATATATATATATATATATATATATATATATATATATATATATATAACGAACGATATATTTTTATATATCAAGAATAGTATTAAGGAAATTGTAATACAAAACCGAAAAAGTTTATTTGTGACGCGTTTCATTCGTTAGGACTACAACTTCAACAAACACAGTCCGATGAATTACTAATGAATAAAACGCGTGACAACAAAAACATTTTCTATTTTGCCATACAATCTCCTAAATATATACATACAATGCATTCAATGCATACATACATATCTTACTGTTCTTTATATATATATATATATATATATATATATATATATATATATATATATATATATATATATATATGTGTGTGTGTGTGTGTGTGTGTGTGTGTGTGTGTGTCTGTGTGTGTCTGTGTGTGGGGGTATTTATGCAGATAAAGGGATTATGTGTAAGAGATATATGTTAATTTTCTTGCATAAATGTCAACATATATTCGAAGTGCAATTCTTTCCTCACTAATAAAATATTCTTCTTTCACTTACGCAAGCAAACTTTCAAAAGAAAGAAGAAAGGATTTTCTGTTGGAATAAATCAGAAAGAATCATGTTCTGTCTTTGCCTACTTCAGCAAAATAAGATTACTTCGCGTGTAAGGAAAAGAAGAAACATTCTATTTGGAATATCTAATTGCACAATAAACGAACATCACAAACGACAGGGAAAAAACAATAGAAAGACAGTTGCATAAAATATACAAATATTTACGCTAAGTTGCTGAAAGTATTCAGTCTGACCCACTTTACAAAATCTGACAAGATTTCATCTTTAAGACGGACCAAGAAGTTTCTTTTGCGCATTCTAAGTATATTTGACAAAACATCAAATGGAAATAAATAACTCATAAACGACGTAAGGATATTACTAGAAAAAAATTGTGTTGAACATGAGTTGGTTATTGAATATACATTATTGGATCTATAATGAATGGACGAATTGTGTTATTTTAAATTCTCTCAGCAAGTTTGTTAAGCAGTGTTCAACCATAAAATCACAACGAAACATGGAAAAAGGTTATGAACAACTTTATTCTTCTACAGATGGCTTCATGTTTCGTCTCTAAAATTGTTTTTTTATCTGAATATTACTTTAATTTTAAACTATCGCAGAATTGTATTTTTTAACAAGGCGGTAGCTGTTTATTTCAGATTTTGTCAACTTGACTGACAGACGAAAAGGTATCTAATTTTTTTCTATAGTGGTCATATCTGAAAAAAATCTTGAGGAATATAACCGATGAGGAGATATCACTATCTATTTATATTCGGACTATTGTCCTCGTCCTTTTTTGTTTTTATCACAACTCAGGTGTATATTGATCTCGCTAACCTATAGGGAAATTCGAACAGAGCCCTTTATTTAATCTACGTGGATAGATTGTTCTTGTTCCACCGCTTATATCTACGTATACCAATTAGTTCTAATATTATTTAGTACTGTTCATGTATTGCTTGCTCGTTTAGGTACCTCAAGAGAAGCAACATATCTAAGGTTTTAAAATAAGTTTAATATTTTCTAATAAGCAACATACATTGCAATATTTCACAACTAACATAAATTGAATAGAACGATTTTTTTTGTTTTGAAATCGTTTATAATCGTTGATTTTAGCGATATTTTTAGCCATATCTCACGACGTTATTAAAAAGTCTTCCGTAAATAAATATACCTTTTTTGAACTTTATTTGAAAAATATTAGCTTTTTTACATCTTAATTAATCGGATTTGAAACAAATAATAATTACATTAAATTTAAAATATCTCAGAATTTTTTTTTTATCACTGAGGTAGCTGTATATTTAAGATGTTGACAGATTGACAACTTGACTGATTGAGGGAAGTTTATTTAATCTTTTCTACAGCGGACATATCTGTAAAAAAATTACTTGAGGAATATAACAT
>CAHIKZ030005388.1:1700000-1712500 GCA_903632075.3 Acanthosepion pharaonis | reverse complement strand
AGACAAAAAGCCCTTTATTTTTACAAAATATGTGTCAGCTGTCTTTCTCTGCTTCTAAAGCGTCCTTTTTTGTTTTTATTTTCTTTCAGGCTACAGCTTTACTTGCATTTTCAGCCCCTGATATTCTCAGCATCCTTCTGTAGAACTACATTTCTGTTGTTTATTGTTTCTACTTTATATGTAACGAAATCGGTCACTTCTCATTATCATATTTGAGGACTGATGTTACATAACAGTTCAGCACTCTTTTTTGTTTCTACGGAATTTCTCCTGTTTTTTAATATTTTGCTTAGCTTTGGGAAGACAGCTTTCACTGTTTCAATGTGCTTTCGGTGCCAGATTTTCTGTTCTCTGTCCAAACAGCGCAAAATCTAAGCAAAGTCGTATATTATAGAGAAGTTCATCAACGAAAGTTAAACTCAATGAATTAACTTATTATTCAGAGGCCAAAAATAACAATCTATTTTTGATACAGGAAATATAAAATGGACTCAATATTCAGTCGTAAATGATCTAGCGAAACAAACTCGTTAATTATTATACTATAGAAAACTCTGTTATTGCAGAAATTTAAATATTTATATCTATATTTCTCCCTTCAGTCAGTGAGTTAAGTGCTATACATGATACAAGCTTGGGTGATCATCTCTTTTGATTTATCACTGGTTAGACAGAAGGTTGCTGTTTTTTTTCTACGGTTGTCTTGTTGCCAATCATGTTTACCGGACCGTTTCTGTCCTGCTATTCTGGGGACGGGAATGAGATGAATTCATACTTTTGCCATTGGTATTTGCGCGTAAGTGAATGTAATGAACCTGACTGTGATTCGAAATCGGCTCTTCGATTTATCGTCCCGAGTCGGTCTTTATTATAATACAATTATCCCTTACGTCTCTCTAATGTCAAATGTTGAAAAATTTTCGGCTTGTCACACTTCGCAAAAATTTAATCAAATGAAAAAATAACAGAATTGTTTCTATTTGAATTTCTGGGATGACTTACATTATTTATTTGCGGAGTATTTTCCTCATTTTTGTTGTTATTATCAGAAGAATTCGGCTGCTCTACCTTCCGGCTTTCTTTGGGTGCTCGTTGATCCGTGTAAACTTCAGTAAATTTTGAACTGAAAACTTTATTTAACTTTGGTTGATTGTTTTCGTTCCGCTGACCATGCTTGGGCATATCTTGTCTACTGCTGAGTTATAACTTGTCTCGTTTCCACGGAGTTCAAATACCTACACATCGGCCTAAGAATTGAATTCTTCAGTTATTCGCTCACCAAAGTCGCAAACAAGACCTTTATTTCAATTCTATGTAGGACAACTCGTGACGAAGAACATGGACACAAACATAACATAACTGCTGCTGATTATTGCAACTGCTTCTTGTCATACTTGACTGTATTGGCAGCGAGGCTTCCCTTTTCTTTGACTGATTCTGTATCTGTTTAAGCTTTGCTTTTTTTCTCTAGTTTTGTGAGTTAAATTGTATTTTTTTTATTTTGGGGATATAGTAATGATGAATTCGATCAACGTGGCGGGCAGTGTTTCATCATCGTCATCAAAACGGTTTCGATTTGAGGTCATGAATTAACATGTTCTCATACCTTCAGTGACATTGTCTACTAATTCGACAATATTTTGCCTGCCTTCTCTGTCCTCTGCGAGTTTGCATATTCGTTGCAGCTCTTCCTTGATTGTAAACTTCTCCAAATGAAAAGAGCCATCTTTCTGCCTTGTTCTTTCTGTCTCAGTTCAGCGTTGTTACTATGGCGGTTCTTGGATGAGCTCTGAACTTTTTGAATTCAACTTTTTTCAAAGTAAAACTCGATGAATTTTTCTTACTCATTATGCAACGTCTTAAATAAGTAGTTACTGCTGCTCAGTAACTGGAGCAGCCATTACCTACTCTGCCAATATGTCTAATCGGTTTTAATGGAAGCAGGGCGAACAATATCTGAGCAGTTTTAAATTATATCTCGAGGTAGTCCTACACGTGGACAGAAAAACGCGAATAATTCACCCCATCCTGTAGATCACATCAATTGTTCAGTTAAAAATTCCCTGAATCGATAAACACGTGAAGAAGACCACGTGATACAGTGAAATCGATGTGATAATAACAACAAAGTTAAGGACAATACACTGCATGTCAATGATACAAATAAGAGAATTGTTTGTTGGAGTCTGTTTTTGAACTTTTCGGGTAAAACCACGTGGGTAATCTTGTAGTGACTTTCTAAGCGTTGATCAGATGTATCACAAGGTCTAACGAAAACTCAGTGAGAATTGAACTCACTACAAGGTCGTAATTGATCTAGCGAGACAAGCTCAGTAACTGTTACACCACGGAAAGGTCTTGTAATATGGATCATTTAAATAGGGACCTCCTTAAACCCTTCCACGTCAATTATTTTGGGAAGAACTTCATTTATTTTTAATATAGTAACTAAGAAACTGATCTACCTTAAATAGCCAAGCCAGATGTATGAGTTGACAACAGGATTCATTTCAAGCACAAAAATGAATAAAAAAGAATCAACATCGATGTATATACATGTCTGGAGCTTGTTTTTGAAAATTATATTCTAGACGTGTTTATTCGTCTCTGTCTGAAAAAGTCACTTTTAGTAAAACGTATATACATAGCGACGCCGGGGAAGGGGTTAATACGTTTCATTTTGGGCAGCGATTTTGTAATTTCTAATTAATATAAGTTTAAACAAATTCTTTAAATATTATTTTCAAAAAGTAAGATTTTCTATTAACACAAAATAGAAAGTAATGATTAATTTGTCGATGCGATGAGCGCTAGTTCCGATGAAATAAAAAAAAAAGAACAATCAAGTCGGAAATCGTTTTGCTCTGCTATTCCACCTGCGACAGACATCCAAACTAACTTTGCAATTAAAAATTCGAAATCCTAACCTTTATCTGGCATTGCAAACTGTGCAAGGAATTCAATGTGAAATATTCGACGACTTAACAAACAGAACGCTCCTCGAAAATAAAGGAACCGAATTCTTTTTGTTGGCAAATGATTTAAAGAATAATTTGTGAGTGAAAATAAAGCGAAAATATTTCACTCATTTTGACTGACAAGAATTTGAATCAGCTTAGGAAAATCGTACCAGAGTAAATAGAGGATTCTTTTGTACGTTGTTCACTCTCTGTGATGACGTTCAGAATATCAATGAACTTACATAAGACAAGTAAATTTGTTTTGAAAAAATAATGGGAATACGATGTTCTCTTTAAAGTTTAAATAAATAAGCATTGCCAAAATAAATTTGTTAAACAAATAGAAGAAAGGAGTAAATATTTAGCTTGCCATTTATTTTAGAAAAAAAAAAAAAAAAAAAATCATTATATGGTAGATGGAGTCTCAAGATTTCACAAAAGATAGCATTTCAAATTTTTGTACAGAAATAATAACTAAAGAAAATGAATTACAATGTGTTTATATTTATTTTCTGTGATCTGGAAAAGACGATTACTTGTAAATCAGCGGTTCTCAACAAAAAGAGAATTCCCCTCAGTGGGGGATTTTAGGGATTCAGTGGGGGCGTAGGGCATCTTTATTTTGTTCTTGTTTTTTTATTTACATAATTTTGTTTATTGATTTAGAATACCGTGGGTCTATATTGAACTTTTTGTTTGTTGAAGTACACTTCAGCTTATTTATTTAATAATTAGTTAGGAATTAAAACAAATTACGGTAAGTTAGTTCCGAATTAAAAATCTGTTATATTCCGTGGTAAGGGAATAAACACATAACACCAGGTGGATACTAGAAGAAAGGTTCATTGTACACAACAAGTACAATATGAAATACAGTACAATTATACATACAGGTCAATCTAGTAGTGAGTGCCACTATTTGGAAGGTCGGACTTGCTTGTATCGTCTCTATCACTCTGGTATTTACTCATTCCCCCTCGAGAATGAGATGTGACACAAGGTCGGATTAATGTGGGGACCCGAGCGCGTACACCCGGGCAGGGACAAACATTCCCCTCAGCCCCCGCAACCGTCTCTGTCACTCTCCCTGAGTCTCTCGTAGACGGTTGAATTTATAGGTACTTACTATCTATAGTGTAATCATTCATGGAGGTGACTGGTTATTTGATTACATCAAAATCCATCAACATTTCTATTGCGACTAAACCTGTAGAACCCCTCTATAAAAATGAGCCATGCAAATATATGTACCAATATGGAAAAGAATGAAGATTTTCAATATATATATAACGTCATCCACAGACAGACTGTTTCGCAGCTCATCAGTGTGGCTAGACATCCGGTTGTCTCTAGCTAGGATCGAAATCCGACTGAATTGGGGCCAGTCGGAGATACTACCACTAAGCCGTCGGCGCACGGTAGGGAGGAAGGTGGATTTTAGCGTATTTATTTTTAGAAACACGCCCAGTGACCGAGAGTGACTCAATTCGCTTATGCGAAGAGTCTCGCTATATAGCTATAAATGTTACTGTTTACAAACCCTCACTCTCCTCCCCAGAGAGCTCAACTGAAATTAATTTTTCAGGAGCCAATATATATATTCGGAAAGCAAATTTTGAATCCTGGAAAAAGTTGTGAGATTCTGATTTGTGGTGAAAAATGTGCATTAGCCAAAAACCTTAAGAACCACTTTGAGTAAATTTAAGAAAAATGTATTTCATGAGATAAATATTCATCAGGCATCAGCAGGAACGCAGTGAAGCAATAAAATCCAAACCCAGGAAGGGGGGGGGCAGAGCTCGAAGATGAACTAATGAGAGAGAAGAAGAGGATAAATAGGAGGAGAGCAAACATACGCGGGAGAGCAGCACGAAAAAGACAAACTAAAAGAGAGTAAGGAGCAAGGAGAGCCGTTTTGAGAGAATGTGTAGCTGAAAGGATTCAAAATTAAATAGAGGAAGAATCTAATGCATCTAAGAAGAGAAAATATGAGAATACGAATGGAAGAACATCATTGATAAGAAACAGAAAGAGGAATGAGAATACCGGTGCCATGAGAAATCCAAGAAATGCACAAAACACAGTTCATAGAGTAAATGATCGTCTGTTCAATTAAACCAATTATCAACAATATAACTGCGGCACATAATAAAAATCAGCCATCATTCTTTACGGCACAGTTACACTTGTAAATATAGCAGTGCCCAGTTATTGGTTTGATTTTGTTTCTTTTCTTTTGAGGCATATCAACACCTCAATGGGTTATTTAATACCGAAAAGATTTTAGTTGCTAGTAATATTCTTTTTTCAAAACTGTATTGCAGGTAATATTCTTTTTTGCAAAACGTATTGCTCATTACAATAAAAATAATGTATTGCTGGTATGAAAACCTATTTTAACACGTTCATAGTGTTTGAAATTAGTTTGGTGGTTAACTAGATGGGACCCTAACAAGTGGTACTACTCCGGGTCAGGTTTGAACTGGGGACACCAGCTATTAAGTGTTGGTTCCGCATTCATCAAAACCACCTGATCCGAGGCCTTGCTGCTTGATGTAGTTTATCGTCTTACCCAAGACGTCACATTGGGTATGTAGTCATACCCCTCCGCAGACGTGCAGTCGGCGTATTCTAAAGCCCCAACCGATAGGGCATCCAGCTATTCGTTTCCAAGCAGATCTTTCTTCTTGTTAATCAATAACTGTGTCAGACAGATGTACAGGCACATTTGTTCAGCTAGGCTGAGTAGAACTGTGGTTTCTGGCATTCATATTATATGGCGCGATCAACATTTTTTGAATAAAGCCAGACAATCAAACTGTCGGTCACGATGACTTTTGACTTTGTGTTTCCACAAGCATTGACCGCTTCCCAATTTAATTCACTAGGCATGGGTTAACTCGTTTTATGGTTTTCAGACACTTTCCAACATAACTGCCAACTTGGACCGCCTCATAAAGCCGATAATATCAATACGTCATCTCTCTGGAAAATTACCCATGGTGAGAATTGAACCGGTGTCTCATGGTTAGAAAGTGAGAATTTTATTATTTCCATTATTTGTACCTGAGCTAACGCTCTGCTATGGACCCATAAATGATTCTTAAGGTCAGTTTCACTCTTACAATCTCTTACACACGTGGCAAACATAAATACATACATACGTATAAGTTAGATTAAAAAGTCTTCAGTCTGTTACAATATGAGCTGAATTTTTGTCACTAGCTTTCATCTATCCTTATTTCACTCAATATATCCTGTATGTGCAAAATTCTCCAATATCTGTCTATATCTCCGAGATGAGGTATTATGATTACTTGCATTATTTACATTATTCGAACTGTTATCCCTATCTTCATTGCCATATTCACAACATTGTGTTCGGTGTACGCTCTGGCCTACTTCAAGTTATTAGAATTCCGAACCGAACGCATTTTTTTTCGTCCACCAGAGTAGATTGTTCTAGTTCCACGTACTATGCCTCTTCCGGATGTCTTAGTTATTTCCCATTAACTCACCTCACCAATCTTTTTGGTTCACCACTGCTGTAGCCTGGTATTGAAATCACAATTCTAGTCACTGGATCTAACCAACATCTGCGGTTCGAA
This sequence comes from Acanthosepion pharaonis, assembly GCA_903632075.3. Lineage (NCBI taxonomy): Eukaryota > Metazoa > Mollusca > Cephalopoda > Sepiida > Sepiidae > Acanthosepion > Acanthosepion pharaonis. The sequence goes on along the minus strand of CAHIKZ030005388.1, from coordinate 1,705,932 downwards.
ATTCCAATTGCCTGAAGAAGGCCAGATGGTACAACGACCGAAACTTCGTGAATATGGTAATGAAGATGAGGATAGCAGTTCGAATAATGTAAATAATGCAAGTAAATTCTCCAAATCCCTTTACTCATTTCATTATATTGCATTTTCTTAAACGCTCGTAGTTGTTCGTCTTAACCATTATATTATAATTATTAAACTTCATCAAATGCATGTATCTGAACGAAAACTTCGTATACATCGGGGAAGGTATTATTTACGGCTTCAGGCATTCGTGTCTCGGGTCATATCCACTGTGGATAAGAGGAGCTGGCTTTTAAATTTTGATGTCTCTAAATTTTTCTTTCCAACTTGTATATTTTTGTTTAGTATTTTTATTAATTCTCTTTACTCTCAAGAATTTCTCGAAACGAATTTAGTTTAATACATGTGCTAATACATTCCAGTTGAATCCATTACATTCACTTACGTGCTAATAGCCTTGGAAAAGGTATGAATCCTATTCCTCTCCCGCCAGCTATGGGCAAATAGTAGGACAGACCGGTTTCTATAGCCTTGGATGGCAACTGGTCTAACGCAGAGAGAATTGGCAACCTACTCAGGGAAAAATATGCCTCATCAGTCATGTATCGAAAGATACATGATCGCCTACGTGTGTATCACGCATGGCACATACTTGACTGACATGAGCTTCCAGTTTTATTTTATCGTATTTGCTATTAAGGCAGGAGTAAATGGCTGTCTCAGCTGCATAAATGCCGAATTTGTGAAATAATAATATTTTTCTTTCCGACTATATTTATCTTCTTTATTCCGCTGATTAGATTTTTTCTTAATTATTTTTCTATTTAAAATTTCTCAATATGAATTACATTTAGCTTAAATTTGGTACGGATAAAGGTAGAAAGGCTGGGAAAGGAAGATATGAGCATTACGCTGCCCCAAGTTTTAAGTGAAATGAGTCTGATTCCAATAAAATCAGCATTCGAGAACCAGTTAGGATCGAATAGTGAAAAGCTGAATGATACAAATACTCTTTCGTAGCAACTACAAATGCCATCTAGAATAGCGATGGGAATAGTTCATTTTATAAGAGTTTAAATGAAATAAATTAGAACAATATAACCGTGTCGCGGAGAAGATTATTTGGAGAATCATAAACGTGCAGTTATCAAATTAATAAGCGGCAGAGTGGGGGGGAATAGAAGGAAATATATTTTTATACCGGTACTTTTAATTCGTACGCAACTTATGTCCGAAAAAAAGATCTTTTCACTTTATTTTGATTTCCGTATATACTTGAGTATAATGCAAGTTCTTATGATCTGTTATGACGCAAAAACAGAGGAGCGCATTATACATAGGTCATTTTTGAAGAGGTTAAAGTTAGGGTTAGAGTTATGCATTTTCGGTACCCAGTTGCATTATAAATACGTAGTTTCATTTCTATAGAGGTTAAAACTCATTCAAAATAATTCAAGTGTTGCGCTATATATGAAGACGGCTTATGTTTAGGCTTCCGTCGGTCAGAGTTGACCATGGGTAGAATCCAAGTTGCGTGCTTGGCTGTAGCATCGAAGTCTGTGACTGTAGTGGTCGATGCTAGAGTGACAATGTCTGTTGCAGAGATCACATGTGTTTTCTGTCTCTGGTCTTTTGGAGCTGTCACTTTCCTTTCTACGGGCCCGCCTTTCCGTGGCGATTTATGTCACATTCCTCTTACCTGACTTGAGGTGTTTGGTCAAGGTACCTCTCCATTCGGATCGTATGGCTGTCAGGCTCTCCCAAAACACTGTGTTGATGTCCACAGCTTTCTTGCCGCGTCTCACTACATCACGGTACCGCAGCTGTAGCCACCTGATGTGTCTCCTTCCAGCACCCAGCTCTTCATACAAGAGGTCTTTGGGGATGTGACGGTCTGGCATGAGATGGACGTGGCCCAATCAACGGAGTCTGCGCTGTCTAAGCAGTGTGATAATGCTGGCCAAACCTGCTTGAGACAGGACCTCAGTGTTGAGAATCTTGTCGTATACACGAGTACACACACACACACACACACACACACACACACAGACACACACACACACACACACACATATATATATATATATATATATATATATATATATATATATATAAATTATGGAAAATAAAGCATAATATTTAAATAAAAATCCACATTACAACCAAAAACGTTTGCGGTTTCTCTCTTCTTTTAATATAAACACTTTTCTCTCGTTGGAACTACTATAACCTCTACCCTTTATATATATATATATATATATATATATATATATATATATATATATATATATATATATATATATATATATATAGTGAATATTGAAGTCAACAGAAAGGTGACAGGCTGTTTCATGCTGGACGCAATTATCAGGTGGCGAATGTTGGATTTTTCTATTTATATATATGGGTCAGTGGTGCATTGTGGGTAATCTATTCTGCACCACCCACCCATATATATATAAACAGGCGAGGAAACATCCAGGATTCGCGGCCTGACGTTGCGGCCAGTATGAAACAGTCTGTCGCCTCTGAGTGTTGAATTCAATGCTCACTTTTATACTTATATTTACATACACAATATCTCTGATATTGAGCGCTTTATCCCATAAATATAGCACAACCTTAAAACTATATTTATCTATATCTACAATATATATATATCTATATATATCATATATATATATATATATATATATATATATATATATATAAAAACTTAGGTTGGTCAAAAAGGAAGGCAACTAAAAACCGAAAACAAAAAATGTCGTAATGGATCTAGGAAGAGTGTGTTGCACAAATTTCTTTTGCCTTCACTATAAATTAACCGTCAAAATTCCTAGTGTAAAAAATAGTATCTGGTACTGTTTAGAATTTAAAAAAAAATGTATGTATCACAAAACATCAGAATAAAAATGTGTGGGCCCGTTGCTGGTTTTGATGCTCGTCTTCCGGTTGCTTTTGGTAGGAAGTGGCAGTGGAAGGGAAAGTTTTTTTTTTTCCCGGGGTGTAGATGCTGCAGGTTTAGTCTGTTCCGTGTCGGAGACCTTCTCTCCTCCTACGTGTTCGCTCCACCCGTTCAGTTTCATTTTTTCCGTCGCGGTGTTATGACAAGTTATGTCTAGCTTGGACAAGCTATGGCCATCTAAGATCAGCGGCCCGAGTGAAAACACTCAGGTCCCCACGATAAAAAAAAACGACCTTGTTTCACAACCTGACTCAGTGGGCGGTTAAGGTTAATCGCGGGCAGATACTAGTGTTTATCTGTCTGGTATTGAACCCGTAACGTTTTGAATATACAAAGCTATCTCAATCAACATGCATTCATTCTTAATTTTGTTTTTTCCCTTTTCTTTTTCTTCTTGTTATTGACGTTCCATAGTAATGTTCATGTTCTTTTATTTCTGTTGCTATTTTGTATTCCCCTTTATTTTCCCCTTGGGTCACGATGCTTTGCTATTTTAATGAAACATATTTAGTTTGAGATGATTTACAGACATTTTCCTTTATTTTATTTTCATTATTATCGTTTTTTGTTTTCTTATTCTATTTAATCTCCCTTCTCCTCCCTTCCTTTCTCATATTTCTTACTCTCTCTATCTCTCTTTTTTCGAAATACTCATCACTCCTTCTAAATATATTATTTTCACATCTTTTTCAATGTTTATTTTAAGCTCTCTAATTTTCTTTCATATCTCACTCTACCATTTTCTCTCTCTCTCTCTCTCTCTCTCTTATTTCCTACCATTCCACGAAATCCTTCTTTAACTTCCTATCACTCTTTCTCCAATTATATTCCCACCCCACCAATCATTATCTGCAGATTTTCCTTAATTCTGAACACGAACGCAGAACGGAAGTTTACCCGGCAATTTTCACAATCCGATTACACACATACACATAAAAAAAAGAAAGATCTGCATATGCATATATTGTCTCGGGTTCGGCAATATTTTTGAAAGATGCGCAAAGCAGACATTCGTATTTATAAGGCATCGTTAATATTCATTTTGTTTTTTAAATTTCTATGTACTTTTCTAAAAAAAAAAAAGATAAACTTTATATAGCATTAGAAATATATAAAAAGCATAAGCACATATGATATAAAATAGTACTGATAAAAGTATTTTATACTAATGTCCACCCAATGCAAGGCCTAAGAGCCAGTGATTGAATAAGGTTACTATTAAAATGGTCGTGATGAATTGTGTGTGAACTTTATGAGGATAAGGGTGATAAATAATAATTGATCTTTGATTTGAAGAAGTTAAAAGTGCAACATTCAAGGAAACCTGCCCGCGTGAGTCAAAGAGTAGCAGTTCTTTGCCAAAAGCTGTCTGAACTTTCTCCTTATAAGTGCAATACGAAGGAAATGAGGCTGATTCGACTCCATGGAAGTAGTATAGTATGTCTTAGTTGTTGTATTCTCCTTGTCTTCGGTACCCCTTTCTCTTTCTCTTTCTACTAAACACACAGAGCCTCATGTACAAAAAGACATAGAGCAAAAAATATAGCCGCTTATATAGTAAACGGCAGGTGTTAATACATTTTCATAGGTGTGATGTCGATTCCGTCAAATGACTGTCGTTGCGCACGCGCGCCCGTAAGCTTCGAACCAGATTTCCTGTTACAGCTGCGGCAGCTCGAATAGGCTTCGTACTAGGTAAGTCATGCTGTGCGTTACTATAGTTGTAAAGGTCTGAAATAGTGGAACTAAAGAATGGTGCGTTGAATTAAACATTTGCTATAGAAATAGTGTCGATAGACCTTCGACATTGCGTTACAAGACTGTGTAAACGTGTTTAATCTCTTTCTAGGCTGAAAAGGGAGGATTGTGTTGCTCATCCAAATTATGGTAGCGAATTCAAATTCAGATTTCAAACCAGATGTAGGCATGCTGTTCTTGTTAGGCATGTAATTGATTTAGATTATATTAGAAATTCCAAAGCAATGTTTTACTATTAATGGAAATATAACTGCTGACGGGTTTTAAACAAATGTGCGTGCTTTAAGCCTTTCTTGCAAAACATCGTTCGGCATAAGGACTTATGAATATAAGAAAAAAGTTATTTGCAGAATCTTTGCCATAGAATAAATTCTTCATTTCACGCAAGTTTTGTTCCGACTTTTTTTTATCTGTGCAAGCATTTTGAAATAGGAGAGAGCATAGAGACATCGGTTCTTTTAAAAGAGAAAACACTCGTTGAGAAAATTTACGACGAGTTTAATAATGAATTATATATACCATATATGACGCATTTGGCGAAGGAAAAAAAAATGAAAATTGCCTTTTTCAATGCAAGTTATTCATTATATCATATAATGTATTTTACAAAAAATTAGAGCCGATTACACAATATTTCAAGCTCAATTTAAGTTTATAGTTCATAACCAGACAATGAGATGAGGTGACATAAACTGTAGATTTGTCTGCGGAATATCATTACATTATTGTTACATAAAGTTAAATAAATAAAGTTTTTTTTTATCAAAAACATTTTATTTTTAGTCATGTATTAATTTAAAATATTTCATTTTACAGGCTTTATTTTTGAAATGGGATAATATTCTAAATTCCCGAATTTCGCTATTGCCCATCAAAATGACTGGAAGAAAGCGATCTAAAAATAACAATGGAAAAGAGAGGTAACAAAGCGTAAACAAAATAGCTCCAATTTGTTCAACTTCGGAAGTTGGCATTGCAGCAAATTATTCTAAAATGCTGCCAATAACAAAGGAGAAAATGAAAAATATCTAACAAAAAATCGAACATAGTATCCAAATTTATATCATTTTTATTTATTTTGTTATGTAATTAAATACATAATGTTTGCATAAAACATGATATTTCCTGTAATAAATTCTTTATAAATATTCTTATTATTATTTTACTTATGTGTAAGGTAGACCGACA
>CAHIKZ030005388.1:1647500-1695000 GCA_903632075.3 Acanthosepion pharaonis | reverse complement strand
TCTTGTATTAAAAGCTTGTGGATCTCTTTCTTCGCTTTCATCTAGCTTGTCATCTACGATATTCTTTTCGTACTATAAGTTCTATTCCATGAGTTTCTTTTCTTGTATTAAAAGCTTGTGGATCTCTCTTCCGCTTTCTAGCTTGTCATCTACGATTTTCTTTTCGTACTATAAGTTCTATTCCATGAGTTTCTTTTTCTTGTATTAAAAGCTTGTGGATCTCTCTTCCGCTTTCTAGCTTGTCATCTACGATATTCTTTTCGTACTATAAGTTCTATTCCATGAGTTTCTTTTCTTGTATTAAAAGCTTGTGGATCTCTTCCGCTTTCTAGCTTGTCATCTACGATATTCTTTTCGTACTATAAGTTCTATTCCATGAGTTTCTTTTCTTGTATTAAAAAGCTTGGGATCTCTTTCCGCTTTCTAGCTTGTCATCTACGATATTCTTTTCGTACTATAAGTTCTATTCCATGAGTTTCTTTTCTTGTATTAAAAGCTTGTGGATCTCTCTTCCGCTTTCTAGATATTCTTTTCTACTGTCATTCCATGAGTTTCTTTTCTTGTATTAAAAAGTTGTGGATCTCTTCCGCTATTCTTTTCGTACTATAAGTTCTATTCCATGAGTTTCTTTTCTTGTATTAAAAGCTTGTGGATCTCTTTCCGCTTTCTAGCTTGTCATCTACGATATTCTTTTCGTACTATAAGTTCTATTCCATGAGTTTCTTTTCTTGTATTAAAAGCTTGTGGATCTCTTCCGCCGCTTTCTAGTCATCTACGATATTCTTTCTATTCCATGAGTTTCTTTTCTTGTCATCTACGATATTTCTTTTCGTACTATAAGTTCTATTCCATGAGTTTCTTTTCTTGTATTAAAAAGTTTCTTTTCTTTCTAGCTTGTCATCTACGATATTCTTTTTCGTAATAAGTTCTATTCCATGAGTTTCTTTTCTTGTATTAAAAGCTTGTCTCTTTCCGCTTTCTAGCTTGTCATCTACGATATTCTTTTCGTACTATAAGTTCTATTCCATGAGTTTCTTTTCTTGTATTAAAAGCTTGTGGATCTCTCTTCCGCTTTCTAGCTTGTCATCTACGATATTCTTTTCGTACTATAAGTTCTATTCCATGAGTTTCTTTTCTTGTATTAAAAGCTTGTGGATCTCTCTTCCGCTTTCTAGCTTGTCATCTACGATATTCAAAGACTTAAATGTAGCATCAATCGACATGTTCTGCCTTTCTGATTTCTGTTCTTTTATTGCTCTTTCTCCTCAATAATATTTTCGCAGATTCTTTCACTCCCGGCGGCATTATCATCTTAGGGTTAAATTATTAAAATTAGATCTGTGAATTATTAACTATATTTCCAATATTTTTTCTTAATTTCCTACTTACTACTAAGTAAAATAAACTTTATAATTTTATCTATCTTCTCATATCCACTTGACACTGGATATTGATTTTGTGATGCATTCTTTTTTATGTCAAGAATTTTCATGACAAGGACTATCACAGACCCCGTTTTGTCTTTGTTGGTCTAAATTATTTTTTACACTTAACCTGTCCGCTTTCCTTGTCTTCCTGGAATGCATTTAAATAGGATTCTCGCAGGTTCTGCTAATCCCTTGCTTTGAATATGTCGTCCGAGTGTCACATATACTCAGCCTGTTTCCTCCCTACAGTTTTTGTTTCAATTCACTCCAAGCAAGGCAATAATGCCTCTAAGATGCAATGCCCTACCGGGCGTTAAAGAGAATGAAAACGGCTTTAGAAGGAACCGGAAACCCTAATCTGAACAGAAAACATCGGGTAAGCCTCTACGCCTGCTTAAAAAGATGGGCGGAGTGTGAACCGGGTGATAAGCGAAACTATGTACACCCATTGAGGAAAAAAATAAATAGTAAATAAACTTAGATTTTAGGCGGAGTCTTTAGATTTGTAGAGTTGAAACACTTTTGAAGGAACTGGAAACCCAATCCTAAACCAGAAAGAGGGAATTAACCTTTACTCGTTATTCAAATAATCTGGGAGTAGTGTCAACCGGGTGATAGGCAAACTTATCTATTTCTTGCATGTGTTGAAGAAATCTCAGTACTCTTTCTTAGTATAAGTATACTTTACATTGTTGTTACCATTCCCTCTAAGGTTTCCTCATTGACTGCATGTTTTGTCCATTGGATTCTTAACATCTCTTGATAGAACCACATCTTTGTCGCTTCAAGTGATTTCTTCGTCCCTGAGGAAACTGTTCAGTCTTCGCCAGCATATAAGAGATTAGATATTATATAGCATTTCCTCGTTTTTTCCCACGTTCACAAATTGTCTCATCTCTTAATTCTTGCCTTTCTTTAATTTCTTTTTAAGGGAAGACATTTTTTAACTGTGAGTTTTATCTTATTTTACGTTTTCTGTTACTACACACCCGAGGTTGTTAACTACTTTTGTAACTGCTTGATTTTGAGGTTACCAAGTTAGAAATCACACTTTGGAGTGTCTCTTTTATAGACAACTAAGCATTCTAATTTCTTACATAAAATGGTTAATGTCTGATTCTTCTTGTTTCCAAAAATTCCTGTTTTTTTTTCACGTCATTTCAAAGACGGCATTCAACAATGTGTCATCCCTGTATCTTAGATTGTTAAGATTATATCCGTTCCTAAGTTCTGTAGATCGTCTCGTTCTATAGGTTGAATAAATCCGGTGAGAAGAGAGATTCTTGTACTACTGTTACTGTTTTTTTGCCTTTTCACTGGAATTATCATTTATCTACATATGCACTATTTTTCTCTTTTAGCAGAGGTCATGGATTACTGGAATATTTTTCCCAGATAGATGTCTGATGCACCAGTGTTATTTCTAACGATGTAAGCAATAATATTATCCGAAATTTATATACTCAGTATTTATATTGAAAATATCCGGGAAACGTATGATCTAATTTTGTATTGTTCCCATTCTGAAATTTAACAAATATATTATTTCTTCTATTATTTCAATATTTACATGGTGTCCACCATATATTTCCTTGTGTTAGATTAATCTGAACTAAGTAAATAGTGACGCGGCTGGCTGTGGTTTAAAGCAGAATAATATAGTCAAGCTAACTGTTATTTTGATATTAAATCTACAGTCATAGGTTTAAGTAAGCGTAGTAAGTTATCGGTCTTGCAGTGGTACGTTTAAATATTTTCTCAAGAGATTTGGCTATCTACATAACCAGACAATTATATATAAATGTATTTTCCTTCCTGCATAACTTTCTTCGCTATCTATCTATCTATCTATCTATCTATCTATCTATCTATCTATCACACACACACACACACACACACACACACACACACACACACACACACACAATTATATATGAAGGTATTTTCCTTCCTGCATAACTTTCTTCATTATCTATCTATCTATCTATCTATCTATTTATCTATACACACACACACACACACACACACACACATACACACACACACACATATATATATATATGTAGGTAGATAGATAGATATTTTATATATATGTGTGCGTGATTGTGTGTGTTTGTACGAATCTGCTCTGCAAGTATATCTGTATGTGATCTGTAAATTTTAAGATTTACTTCTGATCATTTACTTATTGTGTTCGGAAAAACAGTTAGTTTGGCCAGCCCATAATGTCACTGTGTACTCTGTTTCTCTGTCTGTCTGTCCTTCTCTCTCTCTCTCTCTCTCTCTCTCTATATATATATATATATATATATATATATATAGAGAGAGAGAGAGAGAGAGGACAGACAGACAGAGAGCAGTTCTTCTTTCTCAATCTGTTTCTTTGCCCATCTATCTTTTTTTCATTCCTTCATATATATATATATATATATATATATATATATATATATATATATATATATATATATATATATATATATATATATATATATATATATATATGTATATATATATATCTTTTGTCCCTTTATTATCTATCTATCTATCTATCTATCTATCTATCTATGTAATTTTTTGGTTTTATTCTTAGGAAAAAAACACGTATCATATAAGCCAGACAAAATACAAAGAAACAAAACTTCGCAAAATATCCATGCAAAACTACCCGCACCCACTAACATTTACGTTCACACACACTCGCACACTCACGCACAATACCAATGACAAATGCGATTTTACATATTGATGCATACGTTCTGTAAGACGTACGTATATCAAACAGAAGAAATTTAAATGAGATATTTCAATCCATCCTGCTTCTAGCATAAAGCTGCTTAAATGTTATCAGAAATGACAGGTTTTTTAAGACGGAATAAGCATGCCAGACGATGTTTTCCTACAAAATGTTTCGTTTTAATTCTTGGCGTAGGATTAATTCGTCTTTTTAAAGCAAATATTATCATTTTTAAATTTGTGGATTTAAAGTCAAAACCAACCGAACAATGAAACTGATCGATACACTGACGTGTGATGCATAAGTTTTGAGCGGAAGATGACACCAGTGTGATAAAGAATCAGTTATTCTATGGATCTTATGATAATAAAGTGAATTTGATTTTAACTCAGTGTCCTGCTGCCTTGCAACGTATTTGGCCTGTTTTGTTTGTTATCGAGTTTATTATAGGCAACATAGATCTTAATTTTTGTCACAAATGAATTTAAAATAAGGATCTGGAAGAATGAGTTGTAAATTAAGCAGCCATTTTCTTAAATCATATTATATGCCATCAGGGCATTGAGGTTACTCATGTTTCACAAATGGCGTCCTTATTATTCTCTGTAAATTGAAGTGCAATTTTACCAAAGATAGTTTTCCGCTGCCTTCGCGAAGGTTAGGAAACCAGAGTTTTCATTCTCTTATATTGGTTGCCACTCTAAGCTACAGAATCCTATCATTACTGTTATTTTATCAATAGTGATGAAGGTGGATGAATGTAATTTAAAAGAAGTTCTTTTACGAATGTAAGTTCAGCAGCACGCTTGCAATTTGAACTTCTAACAGTGAAAAAGCTTTACTTAAATTATTAATAAATTTAATATTACCAGCAAGATTTTGAATGTTATATTTGTCTAGCGTATATTCCAGGATATTTCTAGTTAGATGTCTTGGTTTTACGACATTTCAACTGATTTACACTATTTAATTCCTAATAAGAACTCCCATAGAGAAGAACATAACTAAGAACTATGTGTACTTCATCCCGTGCAGCTGTTGCAAGAAATATAAAGAAAACTCATGCTGACAGCTTCAGATAGCGCTACAGGAACACTGTAAGGCCGTAATTCAAAGAGAAATAGAAGAATCAGGTATGAATGACCACATATGTAAAGTGAGTCATATGCCCTCTGTGGGATGCAGTTGAAATAAGAGATATAGAACACACTGGAAAATAAGAAAACTGAAGGGATCAGCTCATATGCTTGATTGAAAAAATCTCCTAAGGCTGTCAAGTATAGACATGGATACAATAAAGGAACTAGTAATACAGAGCTAGAGAAAAAAGAACAGTAATAAATGAGACGAGGGAAAGACTTGTAATATCCGCTCCGGTACTAAAATAGTAGGTTTATAAGTCTTCAAAATTCTCTCACATGGCCCAGTGTATAAAAGCGTTGTTTGGTTGATCATAAAACTGACTTGACCCAAAGAGGCCGTGCGTTCAATCAAGGAGGGAACATAAACTGTGAGACTGAGAGAACAAAAACAGATTAAGGCGGATTAAGTAAAATTGAGATATCCAGACCAGTTACGTGTAATTAGAACAAACTACCAACGGAATGGTTCGGTTCGAAATTCCAACAAATAAATAAGAAGGCTAGAGCGTATAGCGCCTGAAATATCGTGAATATGACAATAAAAACGAGGAAAGCAGTCCGAACAATGTAAATTGTGTAAATAGTTACAATAACTTATCTTAGAAATAGAGACAGATGTTGAAGGTGAATATAGCAATAAAGATGAGGACCAGAGTTCAAACAATGTAAAAGTGTAAATAGTTTCAATACCTCATCTCAGAAATATACAGGACTGACGTCAATCATGTAGCATAATTTACTGTTAAATCTAGTAGGTGGCCTTCGGTCAGGTTCGCACTCACTACTTAGTAGTAATGATCAAACAGACAAAGCTGGGTAAATATTTATCTACGTAAAGGCGCTGATTAAATATAAAATGTAGTTCTTTATTTGTTTATTTTTACGACTTACCAACTCTTGGTAGTTTTTTTTAAAAAACAAAAACACATTCTGGAGTGTTAGATTCAGTATTTTTGTAGATAACAATGCTTTTTTAGATACATGTCCTACGAATTAAACAATAATTCGTGGAGAAGTGTGTAATATTACATTTGCCAATGGTGTTTGCGCGATGAAATGAAATTCGAAGTCGACTCTTCGATTTCTCATTGCGATCTACTATCCATTAAACAACCTGCACTTCATATATTTATTTCATTACAAAAGAAAGGACAATTATTTACATATAGCCGGTGTAATAGCAAAATTGTCCAAATCGTCAAACAACATAATTATCCAAACTCCAAAATACAAAAAAGCAATACATTAACTGAGTCTATTTTTTCCAGGTTTTCGGATAAGACATTTAGATATCTTGACACCCTTTTTACAAAAGGATCACTGAAAAAACCATTTGAGTTATTCAAAGGAGAGCAGGTTAAAATTGTTTTGTGTCAGACCCACTGTCTTCCCAAATGAGCAAAATTGAGAGGAAAAATCATTCAGGTCTTCAGTAATAGTACCAATATTCATACATTAGCTTCCATCTTCCATTCAAGAACCATCAAGAGAACGGTGAATAAGTTCTAAAAAAGAGGGAACAGTAGAGAGGAACACTGGATCAGAAGGTCACAACAGAAAGAGTGATCATCATCTCAACTTAGAGCTAAAGAGATCAAGTTGAAAAGATCCAACTCAATTGATAAGACGTTTGGTACGTGAGAGTGGAGTTTCAAATATGACAGTCCAAAGAGCAGTGAAAAAAGACTTGAAAATGAAATCGTACGTGAAACCTGTGAGGCACCTGATTACTCCCGGACAGAAAGTTTATAAAGGCAAAGATCAACTTGAATAAGTTGGAAAAAGATCCTGAAATAATATATATATATATATATATATATATATATATATATATATATATATATATATATATATATGTATATTTTTATTTCAATACATCATCAGCTTCCGATGCTTAGATATAATTAATTAATGATGGACATTTCATTTTCGTTTATGATCGAATTCATCACGACAATTCTCTTAAACTTCTATAGGAATTATACATTCTTACTGATCCAAGTAGTGTCCAATTGTATTGCAAAAACCTCGGAGAATTTCATAAAGAAACATTTCTAATATACAACCGCACAGAGCTTAATGTAAAAGTTTGAAAATTATGGTGTTACACGATTTGGACAATTTTACACCCATTATAAAAGTTATATATTTAGAAAGGAATATGACTCAATCTGGGCGGAAAAGCGTATATAAATATATACAGATTTTATTTGGAAATTAACACTGCGTCGAAACCTTGGTCTGAAGAGCCCATTGGAGCGTTAAACTGATAACAACAGTGCAGGATATGCATTCGCCCTATATATATATATATATATATAAACCCTTATATATATGCATATATATATATATATATATATATATATATATATATATATATATATTAGTATATATATATATATATATATATATATATATATATATTTCTATATATATACTCACTAAACCTTTATATATATATATATATCCTCATCCTATATATATATATATATATATATATAGATTTATACTAAGCTCTTATATATAGATATTTATATATACACACACTAAATCCTTATATATATATATACATATATATATATATATATATATATATATATATATATATATATATATATATATATACACTAAATCTTCATATATATATATATATATATATATATATATATATATATATATATATATTCTTTCACAGATTTCGGCAATTGGTTTGAAATAGAATTCAGATCTAAACCGCAGATGATTTGATATTGCTACGTTGTGTCAAGTAAATCACGCTTTTCGTAAGAACTGACCACACAGAAATCGGGCACAACGTTCACTTCTTAAATACCTGTCTGGCTACATATAAAAGCCTCTACGCATGCGTGCTTATTATACGATGTTATAGTCGGACCAGCAGGCTCATCGAAACATTCTGAATATAACAAGCAAAATGAGCCAGCTGATAAGAATGCTAAGGTATATAATATCGATGATTCCTCACGTAAAAAAATGACTACATAAATTATTATGCCTACGTCGTTGCTTCTTTTCATTATTTTTTAATTGTTCTTTTCTCTGTTGTTATATTTTTGTAACACAACAACGAACGCAACTGAAATCTTTCTTCCGGCTTTGAACATCTAGGCGTATTTTTCTATATTTTTCTTTCAATATTTTCCGCTTTCGTTAATTCTCCACTTCCCGTCTCACATATATTCACCTTGATTTATTTGCTTCGAATATACTACGAGTTTGTTGAGTAAGGTGGGGAATAATTATCCTATTTTGTTTGGTTTGCAGGAATTAAAGAAGAAAGCTATTTTTCAGGTGTAAATCTACAATGAAACTAAAACGTACAAAACATCGTCTAAATTTGAGAAATCTTTACAGGCCCTATATTTCCTAACTTCAATTTGCTTTCGAATTATTTTCATTGCTTATCTTCTTGTGAGTTTCTTCTGGGAAATCAATGTGTTTTTGGTTGCTACTGAAAGAAAATAAGAAAGTCAGTTTCAAGCGGCAGTTTGTTGTCCTTCGTTGGAGTTAAAAAAACAAAAAAAACCCTCTGTTTCAGATAACGTGACAAAGTCTCGGGCAAATTGCAGCTAGCTAATTTTACATTGCAAATTCTTTCACATATATTCGCTAGCACAAAAGAGATTTGGAGTCGATTCTAACATATCTACGTATATATCAACATTGTCTAATAGGAGCCTGGTGTTGGCTTCATATTCTTTTAAACGTGTACCTGGTGGAAAGTTTAAAATATATTCATGGTTGCTTTAAGAAGTCGCTGACATGAACAATATGGGATATTTACTTGGGCTGTATTCTTTCGTATATATTTGCTAATACCAAAACAATCGTTTACTTTTTTCTTGATACTATCTAACTTTTTGGAGGTTATTAAAAACGATTTTTTCAAAACTATCCAATATATTATAAGGCAGTATTGAGAGGATTGTTTCAAATAACTATATTAAATTATATATATATATATATATATATATATATATATATATATATATATATATATATATATATATTATTAAAAAAAAATGTAGACTCTCACTCGTGTAAAAGGACGCAGCCTCACCATACTTTTTATCATTATTTGCTCTATTTACATTCGAACTACTTGTTTTGAATAATCAAAAGTGGTCACCCCTTGTTTTGTTACTCTTCTTTTTGAGAGATCTATTTTTGTTTACTGGGGCTATAAAAGGACACTATACGCAAACCTTGTATTCTCTGTTGAATAAAGCTCTACCAAAGCCTACACCTGCCTACACCTTTTGTCATTAGACTACTGTCCTTATGTTTGTTGTTGTTATTTCAACGCTTCTACTTTTATGCCCACCGGCCCTCATCAGGTTTACATCGATCCCTGTAACCTACAAGGAATTCTGAAGAGAACCCTTTATTTAATCTACGGAGTTTGGCATGCGCAGTCGAAAGAGAACAGTCTTCTCCCGTATGTTAAATAAAGGGTTCAGTTCATGATTCTTTGTAAGTTAACAATATCGATATTAAGATGATGAGGGCCGAAGAGCACAGCGACCGAACCTTGCGATAACAAAAGAAATAGGGCAAGAATCCGAATGTAAATAGTGTAAATAATGTGTTTTTTCATCTAGGAGGCTTTATCCGTGCTATTGCTTCGCAAAGTAAGATATATTCACTACTTTTTTAAATGAACATTTCATTCATAAATTGGCTTGTTATAGTTAAAGAAAGTTTTACAAATAGATACCAACTTGTTGAAGCCAAGTAAAATGCAAATTTCAAACACTATTCTGCATTATATAAGACAATATTCCTCAACAGAACTATTCTTGATATGAAAATCAAAACAATCCTTGAATAAAAGAACACTAATGAAGGACAGTTAATTAATGAAATATACTTTTTCTTTATATCAATATGCAAATTAGTTAACTCTGAAGAGTGATATCATTCAAAAGTAGACAATATATAATACAGATATTGAGCTTTTAGCGTATAAATCACTATAAAGTAGAGTTGGGGCGTGTGCTCCAATTTCGCATTTATTCATATAGATTCCATAATATAAGCTTTACTTAATTAGTTATGATCTCTAACTCTTCAAATGTTGAGTGCCTAACTAATTCTATTTTCCCATCTTTACACTATATTAATTTTATCTTATAAATTGTCCTCTGTTTTGTCACCCATGAAATAAAAATAATCATTTCTACGGAAAATAAGGATCTACGTACATCAAATCGTCTTTAAATTAAGTGTCAGCAGAAGAATTATCATTGAACTTTTAAAAAGTAAACTTAAAAATTGATTCAATATTTAAATGCAGCGATCAATTTTGAGTTCTTCTGTAGTTTATTGATGCCTATTATATCTACTCCTCCCTAGCTATTGTGATGATGGCCAAAGCAACAGTCCTCCACAGGAGCTAGCTTCAATGCCGCCCGATACCGCGGATTTAAGCTAGCAATTTTGGATACAAAAGGTAAATAAGAGTTATTCCCTTGAACCATGAAACCAACTATAATGGCTAGTATAATATATTAATATATAATTTTAACCTCGCATAACCTGGTAACCCTGAATCTGAACTCAACGAAAATCTTTCCTTGTGCCTAGCTTTTCTAGGGCTTTTAAATGAGTTAAAATAATTGAAATCGAACCAGTGGTAGCGGAGGAGTTGCTTGGACACACACACGCACAACCACACACATACGCTGTACTTTATATATATGATTTACCACTGCAAGTCCATTCAAGATAAAGGGTTACTCTGTGGTGTTGTATGGAAGTCAGAAAAAGCAAGAAGTGATGTTCATGGGTTTATGCAAAAAAGATAACGGTTGATCTTAAACTTAGAGAGGTCAGTATTGTAGTGATTGGGAAAACGTCTTGCTTGGAGTCTGTTACGCTAAGTAGCAGGTTTTAAGAAGAAGATGTCCAAGGGGAACTTACTCTTTATTAATGGAATGCAAAGGGAATGGGGCTGATTCACACTTGTGTACATGGCATGGCGGTTCCTATTTATGGTCAGGGCTGGTGGGACTAATGAATATTTCTCGTCACAACAGATGCCGTGGAAATAGCGAAAGAGTATCGAGAGCCAAGCGACGTTCCACCTATGTGAACGGGATAATAAGGTGAATAATAATCCATCATCCATAAGGCAGCATAGACTCTTTGAATTCTGTGAAGACAGGCAAGAGATGAGTGGGCAGCTACAGCGGAGATATGGCATCAATATTCGATGATTGATCTTGAATTCAAAACTTCACATCTGATAGACTAGCGGCCAACCATTACTATAGAGTTCAGTCTTCTCTGCTATTTTATTCATAGTTGGGCGTGATTAGATAGTTTCAAATCTTTTACAAGGGTATTTTTAAAGGAACAGTTTCAGATGGTATTAGAAATAGACCAGCTAATCCAACCTGGTAATTATTACGTGCTCGTTATATTTGGCAATTGTTATGTCAGTTTTTATTTTTTTGAATGGGCGAATTTTTTTTCTCTGAATTTCGGGGATTAGGAGTTATTATTATTTAATAAATTTTTTATCGGATATCTTCAACTTTTCTGTTATTATGATCACACTTTTCTCGGGTGTCTGTCAATCCGGGTATTAAACATTATACTTCTATTGTATTTTACATACAAATATTGTGTCAACTTTGTACGATTGAGAGAATATCAGCATCAAGACTCTTCAGAGGAACAGCTGCCCAGCAAGAATAATATCAGATTCTGTAGGAGAGATTCTGTAAGCGAAGTGGAGGAAATTAAAATGGCTTTTCGAATTGCATGTGACATGCCCTTGACGTAAGAAATAATGTCGACAAAAGCATGCTAATAAAAGACTCAAAAGATCCCTGATCTATTCAACATCTTACGGAGCTCGATCTTACGGAGGAATCATTGAAGAGTTAACACTAACACAGAAGAAAACAAAAACAAAACCAGTGTGTATTAATCCTTCCAGGTTTTGCAAGGAGTACAAAGAAGACATGCATGGAAGCAAGGCAGCAGGAACAACGCCAATACGTAATTAGAAGTGGAAAAATTAAATAAGGCATGACCGATCTTGTATATAAGTGAATGTATGCATATATACCCCGGTAAAATAAAGTAAAAACAAACAAAAAATCATTACTTTTAAAACAGTAAACATTGCCATGATTGGTTGGTTGGTTGTTTTGTTTTATGACATATCAACCTCAGTGGGTCATTTAATGTCAACAAATCTTTTGGAATAGATTCATAGCAATAGTTTGTTAAAAAAAGGTGTGTGTGTATACATATATATTTGAACCATTTATCAGTTACTCATATTTTTGAGTACAATCACACGTATTGCTGGTAATATTTTTTTTTTTCAAAAATATATTGCCGGTTATAGTTTTTCAAAAATACTTTTCCGGTAATAGTATTTTTCTTAAAAAATTTATTTATTATTATTTTATAATGCTTTTTACCCCAGTTTGGGAGTTAACTATTTGCCATATCTGAGACCCTAACAGGTGCTACCACCCCTGGTCAGGGTGGACCTGGAAAAACCAGCAATTAAGAGGTGGTTCCACGCTCCTCAAAACCTCCTGATCAGAGGCCTTGCTGTTGTCATACTCAGGACGCCCCATTGTGGGGGTCTTAGCCCTTTGCAGAGGTACAGTCGGCGTGTTCTAGAGCCCCAGCCGACAGGGCTTAAACATTGCCAGGAGTGAAGATAGTTTTAATAATAGCGATCTCAAAGGGAAAAAAATATCCTTTTTGACACACCTTTTTCTAAAGAACACAAAGCTTAAAGATTGCCAATATTACAATGGCAAATATTCAGATGAACTTTATTCTGAAATGCCAACAATTTAGACATTTAGCTCCACGACTGGTGATCCTTCCATCACATATTTAAATCACTCACATTCCAAAAGTAAGGAGGATGTTTTTCCCAGATACTAACTTACAAAAAAATGCTATTTATTTGTGAAAGAGACTCCCGCAAGGATGCTTCTTTGAACACTATAAACTTACCCTTTTCAAATTAGCCTCATGAACTTCCGTTCGCACATCTCAGCTTTCATTCATGTCACAGACTTTATTCATCATAAGCACTTTAATTGTAACTCGCTCCTTTCAATGGCTCACATACCTTATATTGGATAAAATTATATCAGGTTTAAGAGATTTCTCATAGAAAATCCGCGCTAGGGACAGTTTTGTACAAAAAAGATTTAAAAAACAAACAGATTAAGCAAAGAACACGTGCCATGTACAAGAATAGGCTCGTCTGATTGAAACTTCCATATACACGTTATGAATGGCGCCAGACACGTTAAGATTTGTCTAAACTGTCAAATGTATACGACAGTTTTCTCAGATAAATAATTAAAATGGCTTCGAGTGTACTGTCGATGTTAGAGAGGAGACTCTCTTTCTAATCTGACGAACTGGCATTACAGAACCACAAAGAACTGTGCCAAATCATATCATTTGAGGACCAGCATGAACTAGAATGGATAGCATATGTAACTCGAAAAGAAAATAAGGACATGATCAGGTTGTAGACATTCCAGAATATTTAGAATAAACTTTTAAGCCCTCGTCAATAACAGAACGGAAGGAATAGGATTAGTGGATTTTAGCAACCTATGTTCTTTGAACTTTGTTTTAATAGAACGACTTTTAGAAATTTCAACAGAAAGTAGCACTGACCCTTCGGCCAATGAATGTTAAATGTAATGTTTTACCATTACCAGTACCCTTAGTATATAAACGTTAAACAAACCACTGCATGACGTATAGCTGAAGCGATTAAATCTGTTTACTGACGAAATACGAAAACGTCTACGATTGAGGCAAATGGACAAAGATGCATCCAAAAAGCTAGGCAGAACATTACGAGACATGAAGATTTCTTTGGTGACAAAGAAAAGAGTACTGAGCTGCTATATGACATCTTCCCTTCTTTACGGCATCGAATGTTGGACGGTTTCCTCAAAGATGAAGAAGAAACTCGAGTCAACGGAGGTACGTTTCTTCAGAAGGATGCTTAAGACATCATGAACCGAGGGTGTACTCAACGATGAGGTTTTGGAGAGGATGCTAACAATAAGGAAGCTTATACTCAACATCTGGAAGAGGCAGATTAAATATTTGAGGCATGTAATGAGAAAGGAGTGCTTCAAGAATCTGATACTCTCAGGTCGAATAGAGGAAAAGCGAGACCAGGGAAAGCAACTCATGTTATACCTAGTGGGCTTAAGAAAGTGGATGACAGAATATAGCCTAGGGTAAGTAGCAAAGGGATATAACTTATTGAGAGTTATAAGGGATAAAAGAGCCATGATTTCCTACGTCCTGAAGGTACATTTCACATAAAAAGGAAAGAAAGTGTTTGTTAGTGTGATATTGTAAAATGGCATTGAAAGAACCTTTAGAAAATAATACATAAACAGATTCCTTATGCCGACTAAACCAATAAAATTTCTCTTGCCGTGGATAAAATAATTTAGTTACCAACTTCGTCTATCGATTTATTTTACAGAAGGAATTTTATATTATGAAACTTTCATCAGACCACCGTCAACATTCGAATGAATACGTTTTCCTGTAAGGTCGTTTCGCAACAGGGAACCTGACCACTTCCCTTCACGTATCTGTGTTACAGACTGGAAACGTATTCATTCAGAAGTGGCGTGTCTTGGGCAAGTAGACCCAGAGGATCTACCTCATCTCCTGGTCCAACCACTACCTATACTTCAACTTGAACGCTTGTTGTGATTGATGACAAGTAGCTGTAGTTCCCCATCGGGAAACAAGCGACCTGGCCATATAGGTATCCCGACATCCAGACATACTATGTTCTTACCACGCAAGCCGCATACATATTTATGGAGTAATGTATAACAAAATCCGCTAGAGGACTGGTGACCTTAAATATATGTTTATACGCCTTTTAACCATTGTTGTTTTTAATTCTATTAGATGTCTGTGTAACCTTCTCACCCCAAATACCATAGTTAGAGAAGCGGTTTAGTGGCATATGCATAGGCACTACTCCAGGTAGTACTCAGTTTCATAGTACAGTTAGAACTTGTAGAGTGACTTCGTGTAAGAAGTTTTAGTAATTTTATATTTGATATAAACTATGGAAGTTATTTTGTTGTTATATACTCTATTTACATTATTCGGACTATTGTCCTCATCTTTGTTGCCATATTTATCACAACGTTTCGGCCTTTGTATACTCCGGCCTTCTTCAGGTGGTTGGAATGTCGAACTGATCCCTTTATTTCGCTCGCTTGGGTAGACTGTTCTAGTTCCACGTGCCGTGTATAATGGATGCAGTTATCAGTTGTCTCCTGTTAATTCCCCTCTCCAAGTTCTCCATTGCTTTAACCAGGTACTGAGCTCTCACTCTTTGGGTCCTGTCATTGGATCTAAGTAACACCGTTATCCACACCTTGAGAATCAGCATTCGTCATCAAGCCTTGAACATCGACCCCAGGCAGCTGTGGGCAATAGGCGGCTCGCCCAATCATGAAACAGGCCCATGAAAACGTTTCGATAACCGCACCCTCATAAAAATTTGTTTGGCGTCAATTATCAAGCATTTTTTTTAATGATATTTTTTCTGATGGAACAATTTAGTAATTAGAATAATTTTTAATTAAAAAAAAACACAGAAGAACGCAAATAATTAGAAGGAAGGTCGTGAATAATTACCTGAATTCAAAATACGTTATTCTGTGCTGTGGCGGTCGTCTTTTTAGAGATGGAATAATTTTGCGCACACGCCCACCATTTATGTCGATTCTGCTTCCTGGTAATTTGTATCCCATTCAGTACAGGCGGCGTAACTTTGTTACCAAAGCATATTGTTCAGAAAATCGGCCTTACATTTCAATTTATATGGATTTCTGAATCAATACATGTTTAAATAAAACGCATATTTTCTTGCGAGCTTCGCAGAAAATAACAGGATTCTTCAGGCCTCTGACGTTATTCTTGCTCACAATTTAATTGTATTCTAAAGCCAATAGCATATTGAAAGACATTCATAAATTTTCTCCAGAAATATATCTAAATTTAAGCCCAAACAATATACCTATCACATCTTTTGTGTGAGAGAGACGCATGTTAGAATAAAATGTGTATTTTTTCTACAGAAATAACAAAATCTTAAATAGTATATCCCAGAAATATCTATAGCCGCACTGTTCTATAACTCTTGTGAATATTGATATTTCATTTTGGCTTTCTTGTAAATGGATGTTAAATCTACTAATTTATCTATAACGTCAAAAATGTCGGTATACTTGTTAATAAATGATATACATTCGGTGGGTATTCTCACGTGTGTTTTCAAATATATTATTAGATTTATTATACAGGTATAGCTCTGGTTACGTCGTTTCGAGTTAAGTCGTTTTCGATTATACTTTGTCAAAATATATATGATAAAATAAAAATCAAGTTTAAGTCATTTTATTCAAATTTACGCCTGTCCGCCACAAATATTGAAGTCGTAATATCACTAGAAAAGCGTTAAAAACACATAAAATCATGTTACATGTATTCGTAAATTTAGATTACATTTTTCTGTACTATATTAAAAAATAAAATCTATTTGGAAGTTTAACATAGATTCTTACTGACCATATATTAATAAAAATGTTCTTATAAACAAAATACAGAACTGGGAATCGTTATTTGTGGTTTAGTTGAGTGACAAGTAAATTCGGGGACAAGTAAATTCGACTTATTTTTTTCAACTTAAGTCGCCTCTCCAGGAAGAAATTACCGACGTAAGGTGATGTATACCTTTATTAATATGTAATAATTCCCGCGAGATCACATTACGCATTTAATAACAATAGAACAAAGTGTCACCACGTTATATCTTATATAATTTATAGATTTGTCGTACCAAAACCAACTGATGCTATTAGGACAGATCACACGCTTATAAATCCAGCGACAAAAACCACAGTGATAAATAGAAACTATCTACCTCCACTATACGATACAATTTGTCGGACATCCATTAAAATATCTGAACACATAAAAAAAGTATAGGGAAAAGCCTATAATTCTTTGCAAATATAGTTAAGAGTTTATAAAATTCTCTGTAATTCTCTGAAAAAAAAGCATAACTAAAACAAAGTCAGGGGATAAACATCTAACATTTAACAAGAAATGAGTGAGAGGTATTAAATAGATTAGCTCAACATAGTAATAAATGGCGACAATTGTCATATTAATTCGCATTTTGCCGCAAACGGAAACTCATTGATAACCCACAAGTTTGTAGGAACAAAAAATGATTACCTCAATTCTGACAGGAAGAATTGAGGTCCTAAAGAGACCTTGAGAGTCACGTATCAGCGTTATATTTTCAGTTACTCCTTAGCTGACGAGGGCGGTAGATTCGAGATCCATTTACAGTTTGGCGGATCAAAGAGAATGATGTAATATCCAAGCAGTATAAATAGGAAGCTAAGACGTACAGCTAGTATTTTACCGTTTCGTCTTGATGACATTACAAGACTATCTTATTTTATTCTCCCCCTTCATTTACTGCTTCGTTATTGTATGTGCCGTAATATCTCTGTGTTGTTGGCTATATAACGCACACCAAACAACATCCCAATATGCATTAAGAAAAACTAAGAAAACTATTCTACTAACGCATTAAATCAAATACATATATCTATAAATAAAATAATTCCAACAAATCCCAGAAGCCTAAAAATATCCAAAGAAAATTTTAAAAAAAATGAATCATCCTTAAGAAATAGTGGATATTTTAACAAATTAGGATATAAAAAACAATTAAAAAAAAGAGATATAATTTGTTTCAGCCTCCTGCAAGAATAAAATAAAAATAGGGAAATACTCTTCAACAAAATTGACAAACACTTCACTACAAAAAACCAATTATCAAAACTTATGAACAAAAATACAATCAAAATTATTTACAACTGCATGGTTAACATAGAGTCACATATCAGCGTGATGTTGTCTGTTGGCCTTTAGCTCAGGAGGAAGGTAGACTCGAGATTCATTTGTTATTGGAAATAACTAAGCACAAAACTAAAAACCAACTACAACAACAATAACATACAGCAATATAACACAATTAAATGTAACTGCGGAAACAAAGATAATTGCCAACTTAACAAATCTTTAATCAATAACTTAATATCGTAAGCTATCGTAAATAACAACATTAACGCAGACGAAAACAACTACATAGGGTGCCATATATATATATATATATATATATATATATATAAACTTTTACAGAAAGATATTATAACGAAAAAATGTTATTCGAAAGAAAAAATACAACCATATCAAAAGACGTTAGGAGTCAAAAGTAAACAATATCCCCACCAAAAGAAATTGGGAAATTCTAAAAAGAGCAGCCTTATATATTATCAACAGTAAAAAATTGTAAATTATGCGTAGAGGTAAAATTATCAATAATTAGTTCAAATAAACATAATAAACAAGAAAACTGAAATAATGGGTAAATGTTGGCATATAAATACGTATGTGCTTTGACATCAAAGCACTAACTAAAAAACGCAAACAAATAAGTAAATAAATATAATATAAATTTTAAATAAATAAATAAGTAAATGAAATAAGAAATATAATACAAACTTTAAATAAATAAACAAAAGACCTGCTATAAATTTAATTTATTAATACATATATAAGCGAACAAATATGTACAAGCCAACGCCTAAAATGAACAAACTTAAATTCTCATAATTAATACCTAAGTACATAACACCAAGGTAAAAATAAAATACTAACCAATAAAAATAAAATAAAACATTAAATAAACCATAAACGATACCATGCGATATAAGCATATATTTATTATACACTATTTAACAATTACATATGCATGCGTAAGTATGCGGCTAGATGTATATATATATATATATATATATATATATATATATATATATATATTAAAGACATTTTTATTTGTTTAACGTTGTTATTTTATAGATACAAATGCTCTGTTTAAGAAAACATTATTTAATATTATTTAATTATTATTTATTTAATATTTTTAGTATTATTTAATACTGTTTATCTTAAACAGAGCATTTGCTTAAATACTGTATCTATAAAAATAACAACGTTAAACATAAATAAAATGTCTTTAATAAATAAATTGTCGGACCTTGTCCATTTCTTAACATATATATATATATATATATATATATATATATATATATATATATATATATAACTGAATCAACTTTACTGTCAGATCCTAATACGTCAGAAACCAAAGGGGGGAGTCATTATTACACCCCCCACATATATATATATATATATATATAAAATATATATATATATATATATATTTTAAAATCTCCTCCTACAATGAATACTTATGCAAACACCAAACGAAATATCCCAGTGATGATATATAAATGTGTATGCATATATATATATATATATATAGAGAGAGAGAGAGAGAGAGAGATGTGTGTGTGTGTGTGTGTATGTGCGTATATATATATATATTTTTTTATATATGTATATCTGTTTTATATATATGTTTTACACACACACACACATATATATATATATGTAATATGTATATATATATATATATATATATATATATATAATATTTATAATTTAAGCATTAATATCAAATATTTATGAAAAAAATCAAATACACTTTCCCTAGCAAGAAACTAGGTATCCCATCAATAAGAAAAAGTCACATGACTAGAGTCAGAACAAATATGGGCAAAATCATCAACAGTCAGTAAAAAAAGGGGCGGGAGAGTGAAGTCTAAAGGGAGGAGTTTAAATTGAAAAAAAGAAAGAAGAAAAAGACAAAATGATCATGACACAAATTCAAACGACCAGTTACCGAAAATCAAATCTGAATTGTAAAATACAAACTCCAATAAAACTAAGATATTAATGAATTAGAAAAGCTTTTCATTGCTTTTATAAATAATATATGTTAAGAATAATATCTGAAATCAAAAAGATTTTCCGACATTTTTATAAGCATTTTTTACTTTTTCTTACAATTTCAATTACACTAATTTATAAAGTTGTTAAATCTTTTAAAATTCAGTTTTAATCTATTGTTATTAATTAAATCTTTTTTTGTCAATCATAAATCTAAAAGCTTATCATAATTGGCAAACAACCAGTATTTAAAAAAGAATCTTACATTGTTTCTGGATGTGGATAATCATGCCTTTTTAAAAGTTAAATATGATTAGGAAATAATGGTAACTCCCATCACCCATTCCTTTCAAAGTTGGGTGAGCTGAGGAAAAAGACGTAAAGAAATTCGGGAACCTGTGTGAAATTTTCTTTTGGACCAATGAAAATTTTGAGTTCAAAGAGATTGACCGGCGAGCTGAAGAAAAAAACAAATTCGCGAGCCTATGTGAAATTTTCGTTGGACCAATGAAAATTTTACGGAAATTAGCCTTGGAACCTAAATAAAGAAATAAAATAAAATAAAGAACGTCTGAATTCCTATAAAAAATGTCATTTTTGTTCACACTTATAGCGTTCCAATTTTTGCCAATGACAAATTACTCACTGGTTATATTATCGTTCTTAACGAAGCGCTTGGCATTTCAAAGAACATTATTTCAGCACTCCACGAAAGATAAGTATACCTCATTACCATCCATCCTTAATCTTCTTGGCATGGGTAAACCAACTGTTCGTTTTAACCTCGAAGTCCCAAGCCACTATAAAAGAACATCAAAGAAGAATTTTAGCAACCCAAGAGATAGCAAATGTAAGTGGTTCTCCAAGGAGAGCTGGGGATGATACAAGAACACACGGAGAAACATATTTGCAGCCCGAAAGAGCTCGAAATTCTTTACATCGGAAGAATCTGAACAAAATGAAAAAAAGACTACAAGACAAAAGAACTAGGACGGCTACAGAAGATAAGTGACATCAGAAGCTTCGGGAGGAAAGATAGGGTCTGCTGCTCGTGTAGCAACTGACCAAAGACAAGAAAGACTTCAGGTTGCTACAACTAAAAGGGCTGCTAGCAGGGCAGTTGAGACTCATGACCAAAGACTGCAAGCTAACAGAACAAGTACTGCTGCTATTAGGGCATTTGTGATTCATGAGGAAAGAGACGAAAGACTAGAAGCTAATAGAGCTAGATATGCTGCTACTACGGTAGTAGAGACTCCTGAGCAAAAAGATGAAAAGCCGATAGAACTCTGAGGGCTGCTCACAGTTCAGTTGAAACTCCTGAGCAAAGGAAACAAAGGCAGCACTGGGGAACATAGATGATCTACCCTTACTTGGGGTGGGGGCAGTGGCACCGTGCTACCTTTAACTATCAGCTGGACAATGTATACCCTTCTGGAAAGAAATCGACAATAGGCTCTATGTATATAGTCTATGGTAAATGTGAAGCTAGGAAGTTTGAATGAGAAACTTCTGGAATTTGTTGTTCAAGTGGCAAAATCAGAATTCCATTATTGAAAGACCCGCAACAGTCTTTGAGGCTTCTTTTTTCTGGTAAAACACTTTTGGAAAACATTAGGAAGGACAATTGTGCTTTTTAAATCACTTCATACGAGGCTAATATTATTAGAAAATGTGGTTTCGTAACCTCTTTTAAAATGTTGGTCAGTTGTACCATACGATTGGATCTCCACAGCCACTAACAAATGAAGAGCCATAATTCCTTCAGTTATATTTTGTAGTCAACTTCGAAGAAGAAGAAACAATTCTGTTTCACCGGAAACCAGCTATGTCAAAACCTTTAAACGCGCTCTGGTAAGGCCTACTACTCACAACTTTAATGTGATCATTGATGCTTACAAGCAACCTACTGGACACTATCCGGGATAGTTTAATGAGCCCTTTTGCAATGAAATATCAGTGGTTCTCCATGGTGATCAACATAATAAGAGAAACATCGTTGTTAGGCGACAGGACAACACGTTTCAACGAATTAATGAAACACATAGACTTTATGATTCTCTTCAGTATCATCTGCTATTTGTTAATGGGAAGATGGTTACTATTTTGGCATTGAACATCGTAATCCAAGCAACCCGGAGGATGTGTTAAACAAATAATTATTGTGTAAGGAATTCTATGCTTACCGTGGCAACACATTCAATCATCTTCATCACTCACTCACGTGATCTTTTACGTCAATATGTAATTGATAGGGCTGCTAAAATACAGGCTGAGAGGATGCGTTTAGTTAAGAAACAGTCATAATCTACTGCGATCGAAGAATTATATTCATCTCAGAGATGCTGTAAATAACGATGTAGCACATGGAAATCTCGAGCAGCTCTACCTTCTCCCATCAAGGGCCTCGATACATACATGAAAGGACGCAGGATGTCATGACCTATGTACGCCAGTATGGGAGGCCAAATCTCTTCGTAACCTTTACGTGCAACCCAAGGAAATTGAAGACGAACATTTCTACATGAAAAGGCCAAAGATAGACCTGTCATCCTAGCCAGATTCTTTCTCTGGAAGTTGGAGAAGCACACGGATCTGATTTAAAAGAAGAACACATTTGAGACCGTAAAGTGTGACATGTACACAACTGAATGGTAAAAACAGGGGATACCACCTGCTCACAGTCTGCAATTGCTGGCAAAAAAAGATTCAATCTAATAAAATTGACAGGATAATTTCGGCAACCCGACGGCCAAGTTGCAGCATACAAGATGATACCACTGCCAAAGCTATGTCGAACTTTGGCAGAAAGCAGCTTAATAAGATATGTCTTTCCAGTCTCTCCATGAGCATCTAGGAAGGATTCGTTGTTGCGTCGACGTACTGAGCCATCCACCATAATCCTACATCTGTCGGGATTGTATGCCAGAGCCTTGATCTTTGTGAATGGTTCCTTGGTGTTTCCATCCTGTGGCGTGTATTGTGTCATTTAACCTGGCGGAGGCCATCCTTCTCCAGGTTAATCCACAGTTGATGTCTTCCATCTCGGTGGTTCGGCTTCTTTGCGAAAACTTGGTCGTTTTAGTTTAGATAAGGAACATTTCCACACTTGCCAGAGACATGCGTCGAGGAGGTCCTTCGCCCAGTAGTGTCCTGTTAACAACACACTATCACGTGAGTTTGGCCCGCATACTGAAACGGTTTACTTGGAGACATCACGTGAGGGATTTTTTCTTGTATGGGAAAGTCTAATCTCACCATTTCAATTCCCAACTATTATATTTGGATAAAACCATACACTAATGTCCGCAGATCCTACTGACTGTTTCTACATTTCACAGAGATTAGATTTTCTTGGCATTACTTGTTCGTGCATCATAACAAAGTCGATATTTCATGTCACGAACAATGACAACGAGATACACCTGCGATTTCGCTTGCAAAGGCGATATTGAAAGTTAGAATTTGTAGACAAAAACATATATATTTGGATCGTTACGTCGTAAGATCATATTTATATAATATATAAATAATTTCCAACGTGCTTTGTATATACAATGATTCCTTGAAAACGAGAAAAGTAATCCTGAACAATATCTGCTCAGTACACATCTAATAAATTAATTACATTAAAGAAGAAATAGATAAATCTCAATGGAAACGTGGTGTAAGTCGTTTCCTGGGTTACCATTACTTTAAGTTGACTTTATTTGATGCTAAGTAAACAAAAAACAAGGATATAAATGGTTACTTTCGAAATAAGCATACCCTTTCTACTGTCAACAATACAACGTTAGTAAAATACAATTTCTCAACTCCTCTCTCCTGTCTTTTTTCTCTGTCATACTTAAATATATGTGTCAAAATATATATTCATTGTAAAATATAATTAGGCTCTTCAAAAGACATTTGTTATTATGTGGGAATTCTGCCTTAATTAACTTCATTCAAACATCCAATTTCACTTCTTTTGCAGATTTAGCACGTAAGTGAATGCGATGGATTCGACTGGAAATCGAACGCGGCTCTTCGATTCCTCAATCCGAGCCGATATTCATTACACCACCGTGCCTCTCATAAAATTATTATATTTATATTACTATTGTTTCTTTTAAAACTAGTTTTGAAGCTAACTCCCGTGGAGGGCTAATTGTCTCTCCGGCCCAAAACTAAAGTGAACTCTGGCTCAGCGTTGAAAACAGCAATGATAATTTCGAAGAAATAACCTTTAATTCTTCTATTCACTCACTTTAACTAGCAATCGGGCTATGAGTCTAATTCCGTCCTATTTGGGCCGAAACTCTGATTTTGGCTTAAATTCCAATTCAGCCCGATTAAGATCTTCAAATGCCAAATTATGCGGAACTTCAAACCTTCACATCATGAAATCTCTCACTTTAACTCTGATTCTTTGGCATTTTGAAGAAATAAAATTCATTTCCTCAATTCACAAAATTTTGAAGATGTTTTAAACTGAATTTAAACAAAACTTTTTACATTCACTAAGTTTTTGTGTTACTTTAAATTTAATATAAATTAAAGACTTTCTCTATTTAGTTCTCTATTTACATTATTCAGACTATTGTTCACATCTTTGTCGCCATATTTATTACAACGCCTCGGCCATTGTAAGCTCCGACCTTCTTCGGGTGGTTGGAATGTCGAACTGAACCCTTTATTTCGCTCACTGGGATAGACTATTCTACTTCCACGTGCCATGTCTAATGCATGTCAGTTATCAGTTATCTCCTGTTAATTCCCCTCTCCAAGTTCTCCACTTCCTTAACCGGGTACTGAAATCACACACTTTGGCTCTTGTCACTAACTAACGCCTTTATCCACTGTGCCATGTGTCCTTGAGAACATCTGTGTATGTCTAATGCCTTCAGTAATCATTTTTCACCAGTGCTCATATTGCAATTTTTTGCTGTTATCATGCATGTCTTTACCAGTGCTCATATTGCAATTTTTTTTGTTATTTTCGCTTTTCTCTGTCACTCCTTATAACTGGTTACCATATAGTATTCATTTCTATGATTTTTTGGAGTTATTTTAAAATTTTTATTTTGAAATGTTCCTTCTTTATCCGGACACAAATATCAATACGGAATGTTCAAGCACCAGATGAAGGGCAGATTTTCAACCCCCAAATCATCCTGATACCAAAAAAAGTTATAATATGTCTATGTAGAGCAAGTGTGTCCTTTCGGTTTTGAGTTTTGTCTTTTTATAATATAATTTCTAAATTAGAAAAGAAAAAGCTGTTCTTTTTTTCTTTTTTTTTTAAATGTTCTGTACTTGAATTTGCTAAAAAAAATAGCACAGAATTTTAAATTGGTCCCTACCTTAATGGTTTGTATCTGATTTTGGAGACGTCAGTATCAAGCAAGTACAACTATTTATATCACTGAACAATTGTTATAACATAGAAAAGAGAAAATGTTTCTCAGAATTCCAGAGGGGCATGAATTACAAAAGGTAAATGGTGTTTTCAGGAAGAGACAAAACTCACTATAAATACAGCTTCAAGAGTTGGACTGATTTATAATATCATTTCTCCTTTACGAAGAGGCAACAGTTAATGAGGAAACTTGAATTAACTTCGTCCATGAATTAGATATTACTGTCGCATCTTATTTAGTTCTCCTCCTACATTCCCACTTTCCCTCCGACGGATCATGGCTTCCCACTATCTTTTCTGTTAATAATTTCATGGTTATTATTCTAATGTGTTGTTCTTTGTGGTATCTCGCCCACATGAATTTAAGCGTACCATTAGATTAGATACTAGGACACACCGTTTTAATGTTGAAATATATGTTACCGTAAGTTCTATGTTAGAAGTTTCTCGCACTTCTTGCGAAAAATCTATTCTGATTTCTCGTTTCGATTCCATCCATAGTCCTCAGAATTTGCAGCTTCATTCACCATCTTTTGGCTTCCTTAAATCTTTCTTTATTGTTCTTTCTCTTCATTAAATTCTTGTTCTCTTTCACACTCAATAACTACTTACATCTTAGTGACATCATTGCCTTGCTTGGATTAAAATGATTATAAAAAACATGTTTCGACAGAAGAACACTGAGAGTACCCTGGACTGAATATAGGAGAAACAGAAAAGTTTTATGGAAAATAGGAAAGGACACATGATAGTGGCAGAACCGAGAGTGCGAAGAATAGTAAATAAAAAGAAAAAAAATTCTAAGAGAATTAAAAAAAATCACCTAAAGCAAGGCAATAAATTCACTAAGACTCAGGAATTACCGGGTTATAGATTGTAAGGGAACAGGAATGTCAGATAAGGAGAGATAATTATAAAAGAAGAGGAATTAAGAAGACAGATATTAACTATTAACATTGCATTTAAATTTCAGAAGATCAAAGTTGACTGGAGAGCAAGAAACCGGAAGAGAGTTCCACAAACGAGAAGTGCATAAGAAGAAACTCTTAGTATAGAACTGACGGTTATATTTAGCCGTTTCAAGAGGTTGAGAGAACTTGCCGTCAATTTAATAGTGAGCTTAAATTCATAAATTCGAGAGACGACGGGGAAGATTTCATGAGAACAATTACCATGAAAATATTTACAGAAAAAGCACAGGGTAGTGATGATAGAAGGATAGGAAAGGTACTGTAAAAACCAGCTCAGGACCAATAATATTGCATCTTCTTCAGACGTGGAAGTAATATTCAAAGCATGGATGAATGGTAGACTTATAAATATACAAGATAGATTCTGTTGAGAAAAATTACGTTACACGAGACCGCCAACTTTCCTAGTAGCTGACCAAGCAATTGGTACAATTTCCACTTCATGTAAGGGGAAAAGCTTAGTTCGAGAAAAGCTACATAGAATAAGAATTAATATAGAGTCATAAACACCCACGTCCTAAATGGACGCGGTAAATAAAAGAAGATATATGTCGCATTATGATTCTGTTAACCTTTTGATATTGTCGGACATTGTTTATTTTCTGTGGAGTCGGGGATGGTTCTTCCAAGGAGTTAATAACTTGACATAACCTGATAGCACATATCTCCTTTGCCAGGGAAACGTATTAATCCATGACATTTTGATTTAGTCTCTCAGTTGGCAATAAACCGAAGTTTACTGTAGACAGATAAAAGCCGACTTCTTTTTTTTGATTTAGAAGTAGAAATATTCAGATTGAACTTTGACTTTTCGGATTCCTGTTATCAGTAAATGTTTAGACAATTTTGGCTGCATATAGTAAGCTTGCATTAAAAAAAAACATATAAAACTCAATGACATTAAGACAAAAGACACGCAAGGCTATATGACTTGCAGGTCGATACATTAATTTGAAAAAATGTTTTAAAACAAAAATAGTTTTTATGGCAGTAGACACTCATTAGCTTCATTATGACATCTCCAATACAAGGTGTTTCAAAACAAAGCAGCGGCCTCTCAGATAGGGAGAGCTCGAGAAGCGTGAGGAGTATGATGAGGAGGAAGAGTAGTTCCAGCAGGATGATGCTCCTCCTCAAAGAACTAATCTTACCATGGCATGGCTCCGTGAGAAAATTGGGGATCGTCTCGTTAGCCGCAAAGTGGAATGGGTAGCTGACTCGCCTGACGTGAAGCACACACATTTCTTTCTCTGAGAATTCTTCAAAGACAACATCTACCATGGCAACCCTTGTGCCATTGCTGCATTGAAGACAGCCACCACTGTGAAGATTCATGCGATCACCCAGTAGGAATGTGCAGGACTTATCAACAACTTTGGATTGAACAACGCCTTCAACAGAACGGCGGGCATCTGCAGCATGTACACGAGGGCGCCTACTTTGAGTTCATGTTTGAGACTAAATGGTTTCAGACCCTAAAATGTTGTCCTTTTACATTTCAATAAATGTAATTCCCATTACTCTATCATTTGTGGTCCTTTATTTATGCCTGATCATTTTGTTTCAAAAATTGTGAAATACTCTGTATATCAGACACATCTTGGAACGTCGGTTTCCTGACAAACAAAAATGTATTCTTAGTGTTAAGAATTAGACCTTTCATCACTCTGTATGTTACCGCATTATCTAAAGGTTCATTTTAGTCCTGGGTATGACTAAAATACATTCTGGAACAAAACCTCTGATGGGGAGAGAGGAAAATTTGAGTAAACGCCTCTTATTTTTATTTGTTCCTCTATCGGCGCTGAACCGAAGTTGTAGCCCCTGTTAGGATTCTAGCTATGAGAAAACAGTGAATCCTAAAACAAACAAAAAAAATATCAAAATACTAGGAAAGTATAAAAATAGATTTTTATAGTAAAAATATTAGCAATACATTTTTATTGAAAATATTACCAATTCATTTTTGTAGTGAAATTACCGACAATACATTTTAAATAAAAATAACAAGCAATACATTTTTATAGCAAAATAACCAGCAAAAGTTTTTAACGCAAAATGACCAAGAACAGTTTTTAAAAGCAAAATGACCAGCAACATACTTTTAAAAGCAAAATGACCAGCAACATATTTTTATAGCAAAATGACCAGCAATATATTTAATATTAGAATTACCTCCACGTTTGATTTTGTAAGATTATCTGGTAAAAAATAGAGCTATTTGTAATTTAATCTTGAAATAGTTTGATTCTTTTGAATTAATTATAAAAATTGAATTTTCCTATTTAGATTTTGGTGTTAAATAACCCATAAATGTTATTATATCACTAAACAAACAACGAAACAAAACCTAAAAGCTCTTTCACATTTCGTTTTGATTTTGACAACAACGCGGCAATCAACCTTATCTTATGTTTTTAATATGGCGTCTTATAACAATGAGGTAGAAATTTCACTATTTGTTATTGTATAAAAAGAAAATAGAAAATATGACAGAGAACTAGAGAAAAATGTCTGCCAGAAACTAAGAAAAGTATTACGAGACAGGTAAATGATGTTAAAAAAAGAAGAAGAAAAAGTACTGAATGACTACGTCATATCTAATCTGCGAAATCTCTTAGATAAAGGCTATATGTGAAGGGCTAGATGTGGGGTTCTACCGAGAAATGTTAAGAATCTTAGGCGGAAAATATGTGATCAATTTTTAGAGAAAATAATAACTAGTAAGAAAATCATACAATGAGACAGAGACAAGTAGATTTTCTGTAAAACATTGAGGAAAGAAGGCAGAGAGACTATAACATCCACCGTTCAGTGTACGCAAGTGAAACAGGGTTAACAAAAACAATAACGTACTTATCGAGTTTGTGTACATGGTCGGCAGAGCAAGAATAAAGAGCAATGATAAAGAGTCTAAAGTTTATCGTCAGGAAATTTTGTTAAAAAATGAGTGTGATATAGTCAGGGTATTATACTTGATTAAGCATGTATTTTGGAATTATGTTCAACAGCCACGACCAGGTGTTGCGTAGTGGGCCAAATCAGTTGTGTCGACACAATAGTCTTTACTGCAGTCTTCCCCGCTGTCTTCAGGTCAATATTTAAAAGCTTTACACATTGTGCACTATACAGAAAATCAAATCAGCCATCTTTGCACCTGGAGACCCTAATTTTTATAGTATTAAATAGCATCGTGTATATGGTCTGTATTAGTCTGTTCGCAGTAGGGTACTTTTTCTGACTACTTGTCAGTGTCAGAGAGGGATAAGTGAAGGACAGAGACTTTCCAATCCTAGATGTTTTCTGTTCCACGTTACGATGAGCGAGAATTTTACCTGAACAATTTTGGAGGGAGAAAAACTCTTTTTTGCTGTTTTTTTCCTTTTTTTTTTTTTTACTGGAAAGCTCTCTTTTCGAAAACTGCTGTGTCGTCAAGTGACGGACCAATTTAAAGGCAGCACCACACCCTTCTTCTTTTTCGGTGGGGACATGTGACCGTTAACTGACCCTATCAAATAAATTCTATTTTACAATTAAAATTTATTTACAACAAGCTGCTTTTAGTTGAAGATAATTTTTCTAGTTCGGAATCATTAAATTTATCCTATTCTCCTCTATTGTATTCGGACAAAAACTTTTTTTTAAAAAAAAAACTGGACAGTTGGTTTACGCATTTGATACGGATTAAATTGCATATAAATAAACTGAAAAATGTAATAAAAACTTAAACACAAAACTTATTGAGTAATTTGAATAAGACCTGCTAGATATATATATATATATATATATATATATATATATATATATATATATATATATATATATGTGTGTGTGTCTGTGTGTGTGTGCAAGATTTAAGACCATGAAATTCTTTTTATTGTGTTATATCAGTTTTTATTAGTTTGCGAATATCGTCTCTTCAGGCGTCACGTTGACATTTTTTTTAAAGTCGCTTGTACATGTGACAGTTTGTGATGTCATGTCGATTTTTATTTGTGAAATATATTTACTATCTTTCTTCTTAGCTTAATATCATTTTATTTACGTTTACTTTTTTATGCTTTATACGTCTCGTTAGGATTTCTTTTCCATTTTTATGATGTCGTATATTTGTGGTATTTGTCCAAGATTAATTGGCTTTCTTGCCGTTTTATTTACAGCATTGGTTGGTGATATACAATTTTATTTAAATCTCTGCGATAATGTAGTTGTAGTATCACCAATGTACATGCATGTGTACTTTTATTACATAAACCTTATTGAAATGGTCACGGTTGATTAGTTAGAGTTTTGATTTTTGTTGCTGTATCATTGGTGGTAGATTTTGTTTTTCACTTTCAGTACTGGTTGACGAATACGAGATATTTTTTACATTAGATGTTATGTATTTATGATGTTTCTTATATTGTTCTGCTACTTATTATTGTACTTACATTGTTCTTCTATTTATTATTGTTCATATATTGTTCTTTTATTTATTATTGTTCTTATATTGTTCTTCTATTTATTAATGTTTTTGTATTGTTCTATTTATTATTGTTCTTGTATTGTTCTTTTATTTATTATAGTTCTTATATTGTTCTTCTATTTATTATTGTTTTTATTTTGATCTACTAATTATTATTCTTCATATAGTCTTCTTCTATTTATTGGTTACTGTGTAGATATTTAAGTAGTGAGGATTAATGATCGAAGACTCCTTCCTCAATTTTCTGCTGAGGCAGAATTAAAACGATTAGACACATAGCACAGTGGATAAAAACTTTAGTTAGATTCAGTGACAGGAGCCAAAGAGTGTGAGTTCAATACCCGGTTAATGAGGTGGACAACTTGGAGAGGAGAATTAACAGGAGATAACTGATAACTGACATCCATTAAACATGGCACGTGGAACTAGAACAGTCTACCCCTGCGAGTGAAATAAATCGTTCAGTTCGACATTCCAACCACCTGAAGAAGGCCGGAGCGTACAACGGCCGAAACGTTGTAATATATATAGCGACAAAGATGAGGAAAATAGTCCGAATAATGTAAATAGTACCTCATATCAGAAATATAGAAAGATTAGATTTGTTATATTGTCATCAATCTATAACTATACGTGCGAGATAAGTTTTATTATGTTTAATAATCTTACTTATTATAAAACGCAGTGTGTGTGTATGTGTGTGTGTCTGTACGTTTATATATTGGATCGGATTTCCTACATTTTTCAACAGATTTCAACAAAACTTCACAGGACTACGTAAAATTACCTTGCGGTGGTTCTGACAGCGCCAAAAATTGGAAAAACACAATTGTTTTTGCACGAAATCAATTTGAAAACACGATTAAGAGGTATTAATGAAAGGGGGACAACTCATATCGATTTATACTTATTAATATCGAGTTATACTTATTATAAAACCCAGGTTGTTTGTGTGTGTGTGTGTGCGTGCGTGTGTGTGTGTGTGTGTGTGTGTGTGTGTTCGTTTATATATGGGATCGGATTTCCTACATTTTTCAACCGATTTCAACAAAACTTCACTTTTTATGGTAGGTAGTGTTTCTTATTGTCTTGCACACTTTTTTCTTTATTTTTACATTCAGAATGCTTTAAAAATTCCATTTACAAGACAATTATTTATAATAAAATTCTATTCAATCGGTAGACCCATAACGATTGTAAACAATGTTTTTGTTTGAGTTTGGGTTTGACCAATTCGTAAAAAACAAAAAACAAAACAAAACAAAAAATAAAACTAATTAAGGCATGCGTGTCCATGAACCTTAAACAATAATCTTTGTCAATTTTATTTTTCAGTCTTTATGATGGTCGATACTTGATCTATCTCTTACTGTTACATCCCCGGGCAACGCCAGGCTCTACTGCTAGTTAAAAAAATAAATAAGAAACCCCATATTTTGTTTACAATCATTAGTTTTTAAAACATTTACATAAGTTTCATAAATGGTCAACAGTTTAAAGCAAACTTTTCCGAACATAAATTCAAGCAGAAACGAAACAAAATTATTTCTTTAAAACCAAAACAAAACGTATCTGCGTAGAAACTCGAATATGAGTATCGATAAAAAAATAACGTTTAAACAAAAATAAATTAAAAATTATAACATACAATATTCATTTACAAGAGTATTTGATAAATGAATATAGAATAAGTACATCTTAAAACTTAATATTTTGTTTGTTTCCTTCAAGATTATCATTTCATTTAAATGTTTCTACTTTTATTTATTGGTGTTAGTTCCAATGAGAAAAGATGGCCATTTCAGGAAAAATAGAAGACATATTTAATGATGATGAGACAGATGTATATTCTATCAAGTTGGATGTTTGAATAAACTAAACAAAGTAATAGAGCATCATCCTGTTATTCATTTTCGAAATGTCGACCTCTGTCGAATTTTTAGTCT
This sequence comes from Acanthosepion pharaonis, assembly GCA_903632075.3. Classification (NCBI taxonomy): domain Eukaryota; kingdom Metazoa; phylum Mollusca; class Cephalopoda; order Sepiida; family Sepiidae; genus Acanthosepion; species Acanthosepion pharaonis. The sequence continues at coordinate 1,661,968 of CAHIKZ030005388.1, read as the reverse complement.
CGTAGTTGTTTCTTATATAACGCCAACTTTAGCAAACCCGGCCATTTGTTGGCAAAATCGAAACAGATATAGATTTCTCTTGCTCTCTCAAAATAGCGAACGTTGACCTTAAAATTTTATAGCCCGCTTCCAGACTTGACATGTAAACCTTCATTTTAAATACAGTTCAAAAATATGAAATCCGATGGCCATTTCAATTGGCTCACTGATCTTTGCGTTTAAGTGCCATCTCTCTTGTCAAATTCGTATACATAATACTCAAAATGTCGTTTCAGTGGTAGCCGGAGCGACGCCTTCTGTTTCATTTCCAGTGATAAACGCATGACATTTTGTGTATTAGATAAGTTTCTGTTAGCTCAAGCGACAAAATTATAGCGACCGGGAAAAATGAACACAAACTGAATATATAATCGTCGATACTCTGACAGATATCTGAGTGGAGAAGTAATCGCATATCACTTCTTCCTCCTCAGGTATTCAAAATCTATAAACTAAATACATATACAAACTGTAGCAAAAAATACACTCAATATAGTATAAAATTTGCATAATCAGTAGCATGCATACATTTTCCACCCCCTCAGGTTCATACGTCTGATTAATAGTTATATATAAATATATTCTCCTTCTCTCTCTTCACTATCTCTCTCTCTCTCTCTCTCTCTCTCTCTCTATATATATATATATATATATATATATATATATATATATATATATATATATATATATATATATATATATATATATATATATATATATATATATATATATATATATATATATATATATATATATATATATATACATACATATATATATATACATATATATACATATGTATATACATACATACATAATATATATATATATATATAGTTGCATATTTAGGCAGCAATCCTTCCTTTATGCATGTTTCATTAAAAACAACAGACAAATTACTACGGTTAAGCTTTTTATTTAATTTTTCTTATGTTCTGACAAGAGCTTTCTTTTCTGGACAAAGGGTGTGTAAGAACTGTCAAAATGTTTTATATTTCCGAGCGCTTTCGGCTATACCTTTAGCCATTATCAAGGATGATTCGATTTTCAGCTTAATTGAGTGTGGCCATTCTGTGTATGTATCAGTATGTGGTAGGGACATTGTGGTTTTGTTCGTAGTTAATATTGTTAAGAGTTGGCTTTTTCTTTTTCATTATTAAATCTTCCATTATTTTAGTCTTTTTTTTTTGCAGGTGGATGCAGTTAATATATATATATATATATATATATATATATATATATATATATATATATATATACCGACAAATCACTCATCAATGGAATAAAAGGGGTTTAGTGATTGTTCGTAGATGAGAAGAGATTATTTTTGAGTTATAAAACCACTGTAGTACCTACCAGTACCTATGATCGTAATGTAAATACTAAAAATATTCTTATATGTCATAAATAAATATATAATTAATACGGATATATCAATCAAAATAACAAAAGTAAAGATTACTCAGAGCTACTTTCTCACGCACGCGCGAATAGACCGTACTTTGTATACTGTACACCCCGGATTGTTTACACTTGAAAGGCACGCCACTGCCGCCAAGCTGTCACTTTGAGAGCTAAGCCCGCAAATTTTGAAATAGCTGACGATTTAGGAGTCTTTTCCTGCAGATTTTCTTTTGTTATTTTGCCTGCAGATTTTGTCTACTGCTACCGAAATGCGTTGATGAGGGTCCGTAGATCAGAGGTTTGACGATATATATAAATATACATAAAATTCGCCTTTTTTCTCTGCCGGGCGCCGATAGCAAATCAGTCGGGTTTCGGTCCCGGCTTGAAACAGGACCGATGTCTGGCCACATTGAGAAGCTGTGATACAGCGAAACAGTCTGTCTGGTGATCACGATATTAGCTCCCGAAAATAAATTGTGGGGAAAAAGGAGCGTATTTTTAAACAGTGAATATTGCTGCTGACAATACCAGACTCTCCCAACGAATTAAGATCACAGGTGTGTTTATGAAAAGTAAACAAGCAAAAATTCGCCTTTCTATCGATCGGGTATCTAGCCACCCTGAGGCGCGATACAACGAAACAGTCTGACTATGGATGACTACATATCTCTATCTATAAAAGGCAGGATGTGTGTGTGTGTTTGTGTGTAACGAATGCACGGCCGCAATTTTCGACGGATTTGCACCAAAATGTACATGCAGATGCTCGAAGTTAGCGCGAAGGCCAAGAACGACTTGCATTTCCCAACTCCCATCGATAGTGGAAATAATCGATTTTTTCATGCTTCTACGGCAGTTTTCATGTAGTTTGCGGCCATTTTCTACTGGCAAGAGTGAGAGCCTATAGCTGGCTGCCACGAATAGGCAGGAAGATTCTATTGGCCAGCGTGAGAGCCAACAGCTGACTGACGCGAATGTTAACTAGCATGCTAACATGCAAAAACAATCGATACCTGCCTTCGTCACAAGTGGGAACATTTAAATCTGAATGGCACTTTAATCCAATTGGCACATTCGCTTGCTTGAACTCAACGTTGATTCTGATTCCGCAGAACTGGGTTTGGGTGTGAAAAAGAATTTGTTGTTAACATTCTTTTTTCATTCGGTTTTTCCAGTTACGAGGCCCCCTTTTTTTTAAAGCTGATCGTTTTGTGTTCATTTTATTTAGTTCTTCTTTCTCAACAGATCTTAACAGATTTAATGTTTAGTATAGAGCTTATAAAATTTCGCAGTGTGAGATAGGCAAGAAGTAAGGCATGTAGCAACATCAGCACGGCAAAGGGCACTCTTTTAAAGGCAAGGAAAGGCAAAAATATTTTAAGTCAAGTGATAGCGATTGCTGTATGAGTCGTAAGATTTTTGAATCAAGTACGGGCAATGCCGGGCCATGCTGCTAATATATATATATATATATATATATATTTCTGAGATGAGGTATTATGTGCACTATTTATATATTATTCGGACTATTGTCATCATCTTTGTCGCCATATTTATTACAACGTTTCGGCCAGGGCGTACAACGACCAAAACGTTGTAATAGATATGGCGACAAAATTGAGGAGATTATATATATATATATATATATATATATATATATATATATATATATATATATGTGTGTATGGGTGTGTGTATGTGTGTGTGTTATGTTTCTGTTATAATATATAAAATTGAATATATACAAAAGGAATCTTAGTACACGCATTTTGTCCTCTGATGTACATTATTAATGTAATGATTTCCTTACAAGTATTTTTAAACAAATGTAAAAATGCCGTTACTTTTAAGAATTTTGATATTAAAGAATGGATTATAAGCAGACGTTAATTATTTGTCGAATAACCCAAAAGTAACCAAAAGTTATCTTTCATTTTCCAATGTTAGTTTCTCAGCAGTTTATAAATTTATATATCAGACACATTATATGTCTGATGTGGCTAAATGAATGATGCACATTGTGACATTCGAAATCCTTACACTAGATGACTAATCGATGATGCTATTTTCTGTCTATCTATTGATCTTAAGCACACATATGTTTACAAAGTTAACGTTTCTTAATCATAAATAGATCAGGCGAAATGGAGAGAATGATAGAGAGATATGCAGATACAGAGAAGGATAGAGAGACGGGGAGAGATAGAATGAGATCGAATAAGAGTGAATAAAGTACTGTGTTAATAAATTAAGTCGGGAAATGCGAAAACTTGCTTGCCTCGTATATTTTTATTCAAAAGAAATCCGGCGTTGACCTTGACTTGAACACAGCCCAAAGGAACAGGTCAGTAAAGAGAGACTACCTCACTTCAACCACACAATGATTTGTGGTATGAAAATGTAAAGCATTTCAGTGATAACGTCTGGAAAACAATTATTACTTATATATATATATATATATATATATATATATATATATATATATATATATATATATATATATATATAATGTAAAGATCATTTTATATACATAAAATGGAGAAAGTCCGACAATTCTTTTAAGACATTTTTTTATGTTTATACGTTATATTTGTATTTATAGATAGGTATAAGCATAAAACATGTCATAACATAAATATTTATTATGAACTATGATACAGCGAAACAGGCTTATATGTGGCTGACTATATATATATATATATATATATATATATATATATATATATATAAATTCATGAATCATTCATACAAAAAACAAATATAAAGGTTAATGATTTAAATGGCGAGAATACATCTTCGCAAACAATATAAATAAGATACATCAACCCCGAACCTGTATATGAATGATATGATCCCCGTTCATAAATTCCAGTTGCATAAGGTCTTTTAATTTTTACAAGCTTTCATCTGTTCCTACAGACATCCTCAGGTATGGAAATAGATTTTGTTCTTGTTTTTACTTTATATTTGTTTTTTGTATGAATGATCCATGAATTTATAAATTATAATTTACACCTTTAATTGAAATATATATATATATATATATATATATCTTGTGTACTCTCCAGTCGGTTATCGACGCGGGCAATTCCCCCGCGCCTACGATTTTAAGCCGCATGAGGGTCAAACCACTCAGTTTATGAACCGACAGCCAGACAACCTTGATTCTATTGGTGAAAGTTCTGTGCAGAACACATACAGACACCCGTTGCGCTTTGTGCCACAAGGTTTCCAAAACGACCCACCGCCGGTATTGAATTGTCCATCTCGTAGACCAGTTGCCATCCAAGGCTATAGAACCCAGTCTGTCCTGCTATTTAAACATAACTTGTGGGGAGAAGAAGATTAATACCTTTCTAATATATATATATATATATATATATATATATATATATATATATATATATATATATATATATGAGTGTGTTGGGGGGGTGTTTGTCCATACATACAGTTTGTGTAAATTATTTGGGAATATGCAGTTATGTGATAATTAATGCATGCGTCAGGGGGATGAATGGCGAATTATCATCTAATCCATCAAATGAAACTACATGCTGAAATTGTTGCTATCGACACAAGACAGTGATAGTGAGTTCCCTTTTTTTGGGAGGTCGACAGGTCGTTTGTGTAAACATTTTGAAAGGATTTGGGAGCCTTCAGATGGGATGTGTCACTTGTAACGAAGTGCAAAAAAAAAATAAAAAATAAAAAATAAAAATAAATAAATCGGACGGTATCGGAGTAACACAATGAGTAGAGTGGGTGTAGAACATTATTTATGCGAATCCAGGAACATCACTGAGAGCCATTGCCATAAATCATCATGCTCTGAAGATCCGTAAGGTGTTGCATGAGGATATTTGTCACCAATCATACGTGATGGAAAAAGAGTTCATGTTGGCAGATATAGAGAAGGTGTTGTATGAGGTCTTTCGACACAAGTCATACGTGATGGAGAAAGAACAGAATTGATGTTGGCAGACACACGGATGGTGTTGCACGAGGAGATTCGTCACAAATCATACGTGATGAAAAAAGAATTCATGTTGGGAGAGACAGAAAAGGTGTTGTATGAGGTAATTCGACACAAGTCATACGTGATGGGGAAAGAGCAGAATTCATGGTGGCAGACACACACATGGTGGAAATTAGTCACAAATCATACGTGATGGAAAAAGAGCAGAGTTCCTGTTGGCACACACACAGACACATACACACACGAGTTGTTGTATGAGGACATGAGGAGTCATATGTGATAGAGAAAAGGAAGAGTTCATGTTGGCAGACACACACAAGAACAAAAGTTGTTTCCAAACGGTTCGAGTATTGAACAATTAGGAAACACATCCAGACGGATCTGACATGCCCTGACGAACGAACTTCAACCAGGATAAAAGAATGAACTGGAGATATGACAGGTTGTTATATGTGAAACCTTTTTTGGATTGAATGCTCCTGGCTGCTGATCAGCAGGAAACAGTTGAGAAACTCGGGATGGACTAAATATGCGAGGGAAGGCAGTATATGTTTCATCAGGACTCTGCACTTGCTCAGAAAGCTGTGATGAACCAAGATTGGATAGTGGTCAATCAGCTTAACCACATCCCACTAAATATATGAGAACCTAATTCTTCAGACCTGAATCCACTTGACTGTTACGTGTGGTTTAATATTGAACAGGTTACTAATCAACTTCCCACAATACGACTGATGCCCTGAAAGCTCTCATTATCCAAGTAATGTCCAATATCAATACAGACCATTTGATGTGTGCATATTAACGATTCCTGTCCTGCATTGAAATTATCAATTCGTTTGAAGACAGTTACATAGAATACATAATCCAACTATTAATGCATCTCTGCATCTGTGTATCAAGTTTTGAATTAAAGATGAACTGTAGATCAAATATGGATCGGTATCCGACAGGATGATAAGATAAAAAACAAATAGTTAACGTTTTTCAGTTTTATAAAAGCTTCGTCACTGATTGAGTGAAAGCAAACAAAAAGGCAGAGTTCTGGTATTTGCGCTTTTGTGTGGTTCGATTCTCATTGGCCAGTCATGTATCACTTGTCTTAAAAAGCGTAGATAATTCTATATGGATGTAATATTGTAAGAACTCTAATATGTTTAAGCGGGCATCGGATGAGAAATATGTGTGTTCGTCATTGTGTCTGTATGTCTGTCTAGGAGGAGTTCAAATATTTTCAAATTTGTGTCGTCAGTCTGCGTATTGGAATGGTATTCTATTAATCTGAGGTTGTTTTTTTTTATATACATACTGTCTATATTACATACATATAAGTTAGATTCTTTAAGAATGGATTTACGTACCAAGTTTTCTATCAGCAAATTTAGTTGATTGTAAGATGTATAAGGTTTATTGAGACAGCAAAAATTCTTTTAAACAAGTTTCGTTAAACAATATTGACACGGTCTGTCTGTCATTTTTTTAAAAAAAAGTTTATGTATTATTTATATTATTTATTGTTTTATATCAGAATTAAATATTTTATATTTTTGTCATATATTAATATTTTTACACTAAATTTTGACAAATGACGAATTACACACACACACACACACACACACATATATATATATATATATAAAGAAAGAACAGTAAAATATATAATCCGGTGTTCTTATAGATACTTTTATTTTTACAAAATAGTGATCAATGTAAATTTACAGAGCATTAATATTATAAATTAATTGATTTAAAATATGTTTTTTCCGCTACACAGTTCTAACCTAAAAGAACTGTGTAGCGGAAAAATATTTTAAATCAATTAATTTAAATTATATATATATATATATATATATATATATATATATATATATATATATATATATATATATAGCATATACATCAAGTGCTCCAGACAAGCTACGATCTTTTGCTGAGCGCTACGCTTCAGCAAAGTTTGGGCCCATTAAGCTCAGTACCACTGCACACAGTGGGCCCGCAACAGCTGGATGATGTTACGTTGGAACCGGTCTATGTTAGCTTCATGCGACTTGATAAGAATTCCTGGTTAATCCATACACTGCCTTCCACCGCTTTTTCACCTCAAGTCTTTATCACCTTATCCGGCTTTGGGATCCCATCACACTTGAGGAATCTCTTTAAGGAGGCAGCAGGAAATCCTCTACAGCCAACCTCAAATGGCACCAGGGTGAAACCGTTTCCTCTCTCACAGGCTTCAGCCACCAGTTCATCATACCGAAGGAACTTTCTTTCATGAGGCTCTTCAGTCCCTTCTTCCCATTGCCACTGTCAGTTCGCCAAGCAAAATTATTATATATATATATATATATATATATATATATATATATATATATATATATATATATATAATAGCTGGCCACTCGAGTACGAGTGACCGGCCATTATTATTCCCTGTGGCTGACTCTCGCTCAGGCACATTTGTGTTTGTTCAACACCCACAGAGCTAAACCTGTGATTTCTACTGCAATTATTCTGAGTAGGCCTTAGTCAAAGTTTCAGGGTGGGGAGCGTGTTATCTAGAATGGTTAACAATCTGAACAGCATCAGTACACCCACGCCCTCGGTCGTGCTAGAACAGTTATTGACTGTCCCAAGTGGTCCGTCTACCCAATTTCACTCACAAGGCTTGGGCCAACTCGTCGTGTGGTTGTCAGGCACGCTAGGATCATCCCCTCCAGACCGATAGCATCAGGAAGTCTCCTACCTGATAAATGGTGAGATTCAAACCAGGGTCTCATGGTCAGAAATCGAACGTTCTAACCACTCGGCCAGATTTAAGATTTAAGAAACAACCGATGTTTTTATGTATAGTTCTCAATAGTAAAAATATTGAAATAATATTTAAAGTGGAGCGTTAACGATATTATATGAAAACATTACTCAACATTTAATATTAATTTTATCCCGACATATGATGTTTCTTGATAAAATTTCCAGTCTTCAGGAGTTATGTTTTTAAATTATTATTTTAAAAAAATGTTCACACTATTCCACGTCTTTTTCAATTTGCTTTTATTACTCCATTTTGTAGACGTGCGTATTCACGAATGTAACGTTCTTTTACACGCGTATATTCAGGAAATTTTGCTTTTGTTTATGTCTTCCATTTTATCAGCTGTAGATATTTCTTCCAATTGTAAATTTTTCATTGAAATTAAATTTATTTATTTTTTATGGTTTATATAGTAGTTGTTATGTTATGTTACATTATTGATTAAATTGTAATATTTGTTAATTTTTATTATTAATTAAATTATAATATTCAGTTAATATTTTAATTAATATTTTGATTTATTATGTTATATTATTATTATTAATAGTAGTAGTAGTAGTAGTATTAAAGTAAAAAAGTAAATATTTGTTACTTTAATAATAATACAGGAATATTTGCGGATTCCTTTGACTTTCGTTTCTTAGTCAGTCAATATGACTGATTTTGAAGAACCTTATGCCATTTTGGCACATATATCTACAATTATTTCCAACCCGGGAATTTCACTCGAAGTTATTATGAGGCACATTTGTAACAGAGAAGTTATTCTTTAGCTGGTCTGTATACCTGAGCCACGACCGTCCAAAAGTCCTTTGTTTACTGTCAAGCTGGCTATATTGAGGAACTTCGGTATTCTGCAGTCGCTCATTCTTGCAACATGACCAACCAAGCGAAGTTATGACTGCATCAGGAAAGTTTAAATTCCACCAATATAGCATTTTGCGAGAAGATCAGCATTGGACAATCTATTGTCAAAAGTATAAGAACAGAAAGCCCGGAGAAAGCTTTTTGTGGAAGACATCCAGATGATTGATATGGGACATATATCGGGTTCACGATTCTGCGCCGTGCAAGTGTGGTCAAAACGGCTTCTCTATAGACCCGTATTTTGGTGTGTAATTTGATACTTCTGTCATTCCAGAGGCGATGGCGAGGCTTCCCAAATTCATTTGCGGCTTTGGCGAACCGCTTTGTTAATTCTTTAACAACGGATGCTTTTGCATTCATCTTAACGCCACAAATATGTAAATGTCTTCACATACTTCAAGTTCTTCTCATCAATCTGTGTGTGTGTGTGTGTGTGTGTGTGTGATCCGGTCACAGAAGAAAACCAAGGCCCCATTTTTCCTCATTCATTTGCTGACACCTGTATATCGTTTGGTGGCATTTACGAATATGTAAGTAACAAACGATACCATTGAAAAATATAATCTGTCAGAGAAGCAAATTAAGAATTAACATTAACAAAAAAGACCAAAAAATAAATAACTTGTAAATATTAGATTTGGTTTAAAGAATGCCATCCTGAAAGTTAAGAGCGGCTGCAAGAGGTCATGTGTCTGACGCAGAGTCACGGGGAAATGTGTTCAAAATACAGAGACGCCAGAACCGGACGTGATCTGCATTTGAGAGAATCTGTATGCCACTCCAGATCAAGATTCGACACCCGGCCGAGAATAACCGGAACGTTCTCACAGAAAGGCGCGGATATTAGCTTGGCCGATACACACGTAATGAAAGAAATGTTTCATTGCCACGTAATTCGAAATTAGAAACTGAAAATTCTAAAAATTACACTGAAATCACACCTAGTCTTGTTTGGTGTTTCAGGAATGTTATTACTTTTTAAAAAACCTGTGTCAAATAGTCTCAGCAATTTGATGAACATTCCCAAGGCTCTATATCTATGCTAATTGATAACATTCTCAAGAGGCAAGTATAAAATAGGTGCTTTTTACTTTAAGTCTTGAGATTTCTGCAAACACTCACAATATTTAGAAACCAACTAACAAAAAGAAAATGGCTGCGATTTTTTAACACAGCTTCTAAATTCAATTAAGATGTTTCTTAAATAACTGCAATTACTGATAGATGGAAAGAGGAAAAAGGAAAGACAGAAATCATTGAAAAATATTAAATTACCCACAATGCATTGTTATTGAAAATCATCCAATTAAGCTTAAATAAGTGTGCAAATATAGCGGATGTTATTAATTTTTCCTTTTTCTACGAGTATACAAATTGTGGATCTAATCTGACAAAAATCCAATCAAAAAAAAATATTGCAGTCCACTTTACACAAGTTGCATGAAAGATATTTTTAGAGTCAACCGATTTTTATAAATGTTATGAAATCAGGTTACACACCATATATTTAGACTTATTCAGGTACAAAATTTATAATTATGTTGTTAAATTCAGATTTATATCAATATCATTAATTAGTCTAAAGTGTCAACAGCTGATGAGGCAGTCAGTATATTTAATTTCGACCTAATAGCGAGCAAGCGTGACACTCAAGATTAATTATGAGTCGCAACTATATATAAAATTGTGTGACTTCCGTTATTCTGTCCATCACACCCACTAAAATAGCCATACATTGAGAATCGAAACCAAATTTTGGAGAAAACCGCAAACAGGTAAAAGTAATGTTGGTTTAACTACGGTGCGTCGCTTAACACAATAAATTTTCATTTATTATTTTGGAAAAAAAATTAATATTTTATCATTTAAAATACAAAATACCACATTTTAAAAACAGTTTAATAATTTACATAAATATTTATTTAATAAAAACGCAATATTGTTTTTGCATATCTTTTCTTTAAGTTTTTATATACAAGAATCTAATTTCCAGTTTGCCTTGTGTTTGCAAGAACTATAAAGAAATCCCAAGGCCAAACGCTTTAAAACTGTGGAATTTGAATCCAGAAAGAAATCTTCACTCATGGACAGTTGTATTTTGCATGCGAAAGATTAAGAATTTCTAAACATTTATTCTTCGTTGTTAAAAAGGAAAAAAAAAGAAAGAAAATATTGTCGTAAAAATAGTTTTCCCTGAAGTTTTATAAAATATAATTAAATTAAAGCAATTATTAAACATCGTATATATGTTTTCTGTCAGAATATTTTTCCATGCAAATTCAAATTTCATCGATTGGTTTCCGAAATTGAAAAACGGAGAGATTTAAATATCGACAAAAAAGTGTTAGCGATAACTTCAACTAGTATAAGAGGGTTGCAAAAAAAAAAAAAAAAAAACTGGTCTTAATAAAGATCTATATTTAACCTATATTTAAAGGAAGGCTCAGTGGTGTAATGGATAGCGGCTCGTATTGAGGCATCAAAGAGCTGATTTCGAATTCCTGTCGAATCCATTACATTCACTTACGTGCTAATAGCCTTAGAAAAGGTATGAATCCTCTTCTTCTCCCCAGGCATTATGGGTAAATAGCAGGACAGACCGGGTTTTATAGCCTTGGATGGCACCCTTGGAACGCAACCTATAGCAACCTACTGCTGGAAAAAATCTACCTCGTCAGTCATTTATCAAAAGATACATGATAGCTTAAGCGTCCATCACGCATGACACATAACTGACTGACTGATCTATCTATCTATCTATCTATCTATCTATCTATCTATCTATCTATCTATCATTTCATATCTATCTTAATCTGTTCATATCTATTCCAATCGAATCTGTTACATTCATTTAGGTGCTAATATCCTCGGGAAATGTATGAATACTCTTTCTCTCGTCCCAGCTATGGGTAAATAGCACGACAGACCAGGTTCTATAGCCTTGGATGGCAACTGGTCTACCGCAGAAAGAAATGGCAACCTACTGCGGGAAAAAAATCTGCCTTATCCGTCATGCATCGAAAGATATATGATCGCCTAATTGTGTATTACGAATGGCACATAAGTAACTGAATGACATATCTATCTATCTATCTATCTATCTATCTATCTATCTATCTCAGTCTGGTCATATCTATTCCAGTCGAATCCATTACATTCACTTATGTGCACTTCTTCCTCGGCATTATGGGCAAATAGCAGGACAGACTGGGTTCTATAGACTTGGATGACAGCCTTGGACTGCAACCTATAGCAACCTACTGCTGGAAAAAAATTGCCTCGTCAGTCATGTATCAAAAGATACATGATCGCTTAAGCGTCTATCACGCTTGGCACATAACTGACTTGATATAACCTTTTGTTGTTCTTGATAATTGCTACAGGCGGTTATTTTCGCAGATGGTTAATTTTTGTTTTGTTTTTAATGCATTCATATTTTTTCTGCGCGTTCACAAATGCTGGCATCTTACCATAAAGAAAGAAATATTTGTTAAAGTGAAACTTGTTCCTTTCAAAATTCATAAATATAAGAACATGAAGGTATTTATATTTTCTGTTGTATAATTCATTAAAAGATGACTTCTTTTTTTTATTTCAAACGTATTTTTGATATTTCACACAATTTTTTTTATAAAAATAATACTTCAAATAAAATTTCACTTCTATAACATTCTTCAGTAAAATCCAAATATATTGAAATGCCAGAGAACACTGAAACATTATAGTCAGAATCATGGCTAAAATATCTTGCTAATTAACTAGAAGAATTAATGGAGATTGAATCGATTCGTAGTACGCTGTAGTTCGAGAAATATGAATATGTTTCTGTATATTATAGAATTAAGTAGATTTATTCGAGAAACTATTTGTTAGTATTTTAATTTGATTTAAAATTAACATTTTAATTTAGGACGTTTCAACGTCTTTTGTATTTGATATCACCAGTGTATGTTTTTTTTTAATATCGTGTAAATAAAATTTTCCATGTAATAAAACATAATATACAAAATCGGCTAAGGCTAGCCATTCTCAAACGATTTTGTTGATTGTCATACTCGTTTAAATTTTAATTAAAATAGTTTAATAAATATATGCATATGTTTTAAGAGAACACAACTGAAGGAACATTTTTTTCACATTAATTTACTGGTGCCTGTATATTTGATGATATTTACGAATATTGAAGTAACATAAAACAACTTGTCAAACAAATTGCAGGAATCAGTTGCGCAGAAGAGACTGAATCAAATAGCAGTGCGCAATCATCGTAGAAATTCAGTTGCTTTTATGAATAATGGTTTCTGAGTATTCATTTCATAAGATTAAATATGTTTACTTTTAGTACATATTAATAGTATCTTAATTTTTAATTTAATTTATCATAATTGCAGAAGATATATGTATCTATGTTATGTTAAACTTGGTATACTTTAATTTAAATAAAATTGGGATTTGTCTTAACTATTTTCTGCATCATACAAATCTCACTTTATGCTTCTTTATATATATATATATATATATATATATATATATATATATATATATATATATGTATATAAAGTAGACATCTAAGGCGCCCAGTGACAACAGTCTGTTTCATGCTTAACGCAATCTTCATAAAGCCTGACGATTGAGTTTAGCATTCTGCAGGTTGATCTCAATGTCACCTTTTATATTTACATCCGTTCTCTCTCTGATATTGGGTACATTAACCCATAAATATAGTATACCTTATTGTTGTGTATGATACACCTAATTTACATAAGTGGAGTACCGACCATATAAATATGGGTTGGTACCGGAAGACGGGGGAAAAGAGATAGTAAGAAGAGATCCAATCGAGAGACTCTGCCCGACTGCGATTTAGTCAACCCATTATGCAGGAACAGTCTTCCCAAGAATATACCAAAACTAACTGTAAATATTGTGTACCTTTTCCTTGTTTCAATACATTTTGTTAACGTACATTTTGTGTTGTATTATTATTATTCCATGCTTATCCAAGTTTCAACACTTATATATATATATATATATATATATATAATTATTGTTATTCACAGATTGTTCAGCCAAGATTGAAACCCGACTAATTTATTATCAGTCGTAGATTGTACCCTAAGCTATCAATAAGCGGTAGAGAGCAAGGCGAATTTTTGCGTATCTATTGTTTGAATAGACACGCCAGTGAGCGAGATATTTCATGGATCGCTTTCTGATTTGTAAATCAAACCTTCTATAATTATTCTCTATAAAAAGGCAACGGATCTTATGAGTTGTACACCAGTGCAGAATTATTAATAGCCTAGCCTACACAGGGATACGTAGAAATGTGGTGTAAGTAAAAAAAAAAAAAAAAGAATAAAA
>CAHIKZ030005388.1:1580000-1642500 GCA_903632075.3 Acanthosepion pharaonis | reverse complement strand
GATACATGTGGGAAAGGTATTAGAATAGTCAAGAAACTATACTGGCGGCAAACTGCCTGCATGCGGATAGAGAATGAGTTCAGCAGATATACAAAAATAGAAAGAGGCATAAGTCAAGGATGTAACTTCTCAATTCTCTATACAGCGAGCCGATTCTGTGAGAATTGGAAATACTACCGGGAGTCATCATTCGCTGCAACAATCTTAAGATACGCAGATGACACATTGCTGATAGCAGACACGGAAAGGAAATTACAAAACTCCCTACAGAAGGTAGCGAAGGAGAGCGGGAGAAAGGGACTAAGCATAAATTACAAAATGACAGAATACATGGTCATCAGTAAAAGGATGAGCCCGAAATACGATATATCGGTTGGGGACACTAAAATCAAGCAGGTGAGGAAATTTAAATATCTGGAAGTGTTCTGACAGAAAACGGTAAGTGCGAAGCTGAGATCCGAAGACGTATTGAGTTTGCCAGAAACGTATTCCAAAAGTTAGGCAGAATATTACGACACAGGGGTATTTCGTTATTAACAAAGAAAACAGTACTGAACTGCTACGTGATATCTGTCCTCCTTTACGGCAGCGAATGCTGGACGGTCTCATCAAAGATGAAGAAGAGACTCAAGGCAACGGTGGTATAGTTCTACAAAATGATGCAGATGATATGGACTGAATGTGTGAGCAACGATGTGGTTTTAGCGGGATTGCAAACAAGAAGGATGCTTAAACTTAACATCAGGAAGAGGCAGATTAAATTTCTGTGACACGTAATGAAAAAGGAGACTTGGAGAATCTGATATTCACAAGGCGAACAGTGGGAAGGAGAGACAAGGGAAAGCATACAGTGCTGTTCGATAAAAGTGACTCACCTGATTTTTTTACTAAATGTTCTCTTCTCCGATGAAACGAAAGTTGAGCTAAATTCAAAGGATAGGCGATCTAAAATTCGAAGAATAAGCTTTGAAAGCTCTTTGAATTTAGCAGTAAGTACTGTCCAGCATCCGTTAAGTATAAGGTTCTGGGGATGTTTTTCTTTTCATGGAACTGTTTTCTTAAAACCTATTGAAAAGACTCTAAGGAGCGAGCAGTACAAGAGAATTTTGGAATCTTGTCTGCTCCCTTCTGCTGAAAGGGTGCAAATCGACTCCACCAAGCGCATTTTTATAAAGGATAATGCTCCCTGTCACAAAGCAAAATTGATGAAGAAATACTTTGATGAGAAGCAGGTGAATGTTATGACATGACCGACCCAATCTCCTGACCCCAACTCTATAGAAAAAACTTATGGAGCATTATAAACTTATGGAGATTTATACAGGCTCTCGAGAAAGCAATTGAGCAACAAAGAGGATTTGATTGTGAATTTCATATCCGAATGAAATTCAATGCTTGGAGATGAGATTTGCCAGAACCTAATCAAGTCAATGCCAAAAAGGGTTGAAAAGGTTATTCAAAATAAAGGAGGACCCATAGATTATTAAATATTTCGAACTATATTATCTATTATAAATAAATGATACATCTATTATTCTTTATTTAAAGCTGATCGGTTATGTTTCTATTGATTACTAGTTGCAGGAAATATGTGATCACTTTTTTTTGCACAGATTTTTTTCCCTAAATCTCATTTATATCCAAAATTATAATTATCACTATAATACCTTAGGGTGAGTAAACTTTTTTTATTAGGTGGTCAGGAAGGGGTCTTTATATCACTAAGATTAAAAAATAGTTTGATTCCAAAAACAATAGGCGAAAAAAATTTTAAGTAAAAAAAAAATCAGGTGAGTCACTTTTATCGAACAGCACTGTACCTAGCGGGCTTAAGCAAGTGGATGATAGAACAGGATCTAGGAGAAGTAGACAAAGGACAAAACCTATTGAGAGCTACAAGAGACAGTGGACGTAGAGTGCCATGATCACCTCCATTCTGAAAGGACATGACATGGCACATAAAATAATAATTTTAATCGATATTTACACTGACAGACTAGATATCATGGCACAACTGAAATAAGGCTGAGCAATTCAACTTCGAGCGTCACTAATATCATTTTGTTTACATGAAGCTATTTCGTGATTGTTTGCAAGTTAGCTTATACTAAGTTAATAGTTTAATAATGCTTATAGTCAAACTTTAAAGAAACAATCATTGACCCATAATCAATATTTCATTGAAGTTTCTGTCGCAACATTTAATATTTATGATAAAAACTATTTATTTAATTTTACGGTAATAACCAGAAAATCGTTCAACAGAAAAAGATGAAATATATATTAACTTTTAGGAAAGAATTCTTACTGATGATTTTTTTAGGATTTAATATTTATTATGGAAGGGTTTAAATTTTCGGCAATAATTATAGCTGATTCACACAAGGTAAAAGCTATTTAAAATTCATGATACGTTTATTATTATTATTATTATTATTATTATTATTATTATTATTATTTTGTTTTTTGATTATATATCTATATATTTGTGTGTTGTAAAAAATGTAATACTTTACAACAGACAAAGAAAAAAACATCTTTCGATCCCAAGATTGAAGGATTCTTTTTTATTATTTTTTTTTCTAAAAAAAACACTGTTAAATACATCTATATCTATATGATGGTTACGAGCATCTGAATTTGTGTTACGTTGATAAAAAATGTAATATCATACATTAGCAACAAATACAAAAAAAAAACGATAATCTCAGATTTTCTTTTCGCGTTTTATCCCAAGATTGAATTATTCTGTCTCCCATTCTTTTATTCCACAGACAGAAAAATTTAAATTACATTATTGTCAAAAAAACCAGAAAGAAAAAACTTTTTACTAATTCTATCCCAAAAACGACTCTTCCAGAAGATTAATAAAATACCAATAAAAAATAATTGAAAGAATCCCTAATAATAATAATAATAATAATAATAATAATAATAATATTTTATATTTCTGTTGTAGATACATATCCTTTCGTGTCCCAACTAGAGACCTAGAGTCAGAAATGGCTTAATGATATTTTCCACAGACAAACTTTTTTAAACAATCAGACATATTTAGGTAAAGCACTTCGTAATATGAACCGTACTTTTGAATACAATATATTTGTATATCATTTTGAATACAATATATTTGTATTTCATGGGCTCCAAGGAATCACTTGACTGAGTCAAAGGAATCTTTTATCCAAGCAATCATTGGATTCAAACTACAAATGGAATTATTGTTGCCCTCGTGTACCACATCTTTTAGATTTCCTCTTCAAAGATACATTACAAATTTCATAGTTTGCCAATAAGAAAGCGCATTCCATTTTTGAGGTTTTTGTCTTGCCAATTAGCTATTATTATTATTATTATTATACATAAATATAAGGTTATTTTATTTAAAAACTATGTTTAGAACATTGGAAATCGACTAAGGCTACATCATATAGTCCAAGTGGCATATATATATATATATATATATATATATATATATATATATATATGTATATGTATATATGTGTGTGTGTGTGTGTGCATCTGTGTATATAGATACATATGCGTGTGTTCATTTAAAAATATGTATTCAATTCAAGTCAAAAATCCTTTCAGGATAAGTTTTCATAGAATTTTTTTTTAAATTTTCAGTTAAAAATTTTAGATAAAATTCCCAAATGTTCATGTTTTTTTTTTTAGGTTTTTGTTTTTGTGCTTTTGCTCGTCTTGTTCATTACCCAGAACGAAATATTATCAGGATGGTTGATAAGAGCATGTTAGTTACATTTACGCATTTATTTGCAACGCTACATTTCAAATTCAAATGCGTTTTTCTTCTTAAAGGAGTCTCATAGGCAGAGAGTTTTAACAGAGCTAGTCAGTATCTAAAGAAGGGATTAATGTCCGTTATATCCAGAGTCTTTCATATGGTTTTAAGGCATTGCATCAAACTCGAAATATCTAAACAGTCAGTTGTATATAATCGCTTTCTCAGGTCACAAACAAAGAACTCTACCGAATAACAGAAAACACATCACTTGCGGACTTTCAACCACAGCAACAACTAAAATGATTAGCACACGTAACTCATAGTAAGATAATGACACAATTAATATTTTGCCATCCCATAATACTTCAAACGGAGTATTGGCAGTGAAACTCCACATCAATACTGTAAAGAGTGATAAAAGCTACTAGATTTGAGAAACATATTTTCCTGATAAATTCTCCTAAGAAAATCATTTTAGAAATTTCAAAAAGTAGCGACACTGGCTGCTCGGACAATGAATGCCAAACATTTAATGAATGGTAATATTAATATTATACGTCTGTCTCTATTTCTGAGATGCTGTATTGTAATTATTTACATTGTTAGAACTGTTGTCCTCATCTTCGTTGCCATACTCCCGACGTTTCGGTCGTTGTACGCCCCGGCCTTCTTCAGGATCTGTCTCTATTTCTGAGATGATGTATTGTAATTATTTACATTATTTACATTGTTCGAACTGTTGTCTTCATCTTCGTTGCCATATTCACGACGTTTCGGTCGTTGTACGCCCCGGCCTTCTTCAGGATCTGTCTCTATTTCTGAGATGATGTATTGTAATTATTTACATTATTTACATTGTTCGAACTGCTGTTCTCATCTTTGTTGCCATACTCCCGACGTTTCGGTCGTTGTAAGCCTCGGCCTTCTTCAGGATCTGTCTCTATTTCTGATATGATGTATTGTAATTATTTACATTATTTACATTGTTCGAACTGCTGTTCTCATCTTTGTTGCCATACTCCCGACGTTTCGGTCGTTGTACGCCCCGGCCTTCTTCAGGATCTGTCTCTATTTCTGATATGATGTATTCTAATTATTTACATTATTTACATTGTTCGAACTGCTGTTCTCATCTTTGTTGCCATATTCACGACGTTTCGGTCGTTGTACGCCCCGGCCTTCTTCAGGATCTGTCTCTATTTCTGAGTTGATGTATTGTAATTATTTACATTATTTACTTTGTGAGGACTGTTATCCACAACTTCGTTGCCATATTCACGACGTTTCATCAATGACACATGACCCAGTGGAAGAATGGGTTGGTTGAATCCACTGACTTGATCTAAAGAGCTGGGAGTTCAATACATGGCTACAGCAGTGAAATAAACAAAAAAAAAATACAAAAAAAAAATACAAAAAAAACAAAACAAAAAAAAAACACGGAGAGTTAAAAGGGAGGTAACTGATACTGAGATATAAGGAGGTGAAATGACATGAAACTAGTTCAGATGGAAATTCCAGTTACTTGAAGAAGGTCGGAGCGTAAAACGGCCTAAATGTCGTGAATGTAGCAAGAAAGAGGACGACGAAAATCCTAACAATGTAAATAGTGTAATAATATACAATGTAAATAGTGTAATACTATATAATTTAGCAATAATATACATGTTATAATTATTTTATACCGATTTTAAATATTTGATGGACAATTTGATCAATATTTTTGCAAATGGGAAAATAGAATAGCAAATTAAGCAGGCAGACTTTATCGCTTAAGTTTAATATATCTTGATGAAATTAATCCTTACAGCTTACGCATCAATCACACACACACATAAAATCACCCCCACATATATATATATATATATATATATATATATATTTATATATATATATACATACATACATAGTCATATATACACATATTCATACATACACATATTCATATATATACATATTAATATATATATATTTTATTCAAACGGATTTGTTACCATTAATATATGTGTGTGTATGCGCGCGTGCGTGTGATTTCTCTTCAGTCTACAAATATGTAGAAATTTATATAAGCTGTAATCCCATTTTAATCTGTCTGAGTACCAAATAATTTAGCAATAATCTTTCACCTGAAGAAGAATAAACGCGTGTTGAGATTAAGTTACACAGAATCCTCATTTTATCTTTGGTTGTAAAACGGCCAGTGCCAACATTGGGAAAAATGTAGCCATATATTCACATTAGTCTCAGAGTTCATCACATGCATACACATATACACACGCGCATACAAACATATTTATACATTGAGTGCGTTTGAGAAGCAAGTTTGGTTGGAGATCAACTAAATTTCTTTACAATTGTTACATTTAATGTTTCTACTGTTCCGATAATCTTTCTGTTTTTTTCGAAGAAAGCTTGCAAAGAAAGTAACTTGACACCCATCCTAGAATAGTTCAGTTCAGTTGCATATCTCCAGCCAATACAAGGAATCCGACATATACATGCCAGTACCATAAAATGACGATGCAACTTAAAGACGAGAACTGACGTTAAACTTTAGAAAGCTAAACCTAACACACACACACACACACACACACACACACACACACACACACACACACACACACACACACACACACACACAAATCAACTCCAATCAAATTTCATTCTATTTCGAGGCACACTTGGAAATGCATTTCACAGTTAGCGAAATAAAAAAGGCATGATGTCACAAAATAGTGCGTGAAATCCGCGGCAGTTGAAAAAGCCGAAATGACACGTGAAGACAAGACATATGGAAACTCCTTAGTAAAATATATATATATATATAACCAACACGACAAAAAAAATGTTGATGGCTCTTGAAAACATTGAAAAGATACTGAGCAAATTATATACAAATCGATCCCCGTAAAACGATGTAAACCATAGAAAATTTAAATAAAAGTAGTCTTAAGTACAAACTTTATTCGGACTATTGTCTTCATCTTGTCGCCATATTTATTACAACGATTCGATCCTTGTTCGCTCCGGCCTTCTTCAGGTGTTTCGAATGTCGCACTGAACCCTTTATTTCGCTCATTGGGGTAGTCTGTTCTAGTTTCACGTTCCATGGATGTCAATTATCAGTTATCTCCTGTTCATCCCCCTCTCCACTGCGTTAACCAGGTATTGAACTCACACTCT
Source organism: Acanthosepion pharaonis (assembly GCA_903632075.3). Lineage (NCBI taxonomy): Eukaryota > Metazoa > Mollusca > Cephalopoda > Sepiida > Sepiidae > Acanthosepion > Acanthosepion pharaonis. The sequence continues at coordinate 1,635,569 of CAHIKZ030005388.1, read as the reverse complement.
TGGGTCCTGTCACTGTGCCATATTGTTCATATTGCAATGTTTTGCTGTTATCATTTCATATTTTACCAGAGCTCATATTGCAATTTTTGTTGTTATTATCCGAATAATGTAAATAGTGTACATAATACCTCATCTCAGAAATATAAACAGATAGCAAAAATTTTGTTCTTCAACCAAGACAAATGAGTAAGAAGTTGCAGCCCAAATACACATTATATACATATATATGAATATATTAGAATGTGCAGCTTATATTTTATATCATAAAGAAACACTTTATACAAAGAATTAAATAGCAATGTTAATGTGATTAATGGCGAAATCACTTCGCTAACTGGACTTAATGAGACATCAACTTACTGTCATTTCCTTGAATAATAAGATCCTTATATTCGAATTGTTGTCAGATGGAAGATACATGCCAAGTAATTTCGAAAATTTTAAATTGTCATCTTCAGGACGCAATTTCCCTATACATAGGTAATCAAGAAATATGTGTAGATGGAAAGATGTTTATTTCTTAAATTATGCTATTTATTGAAATTTGAATATACGTTTTCCAGTAATTCCAGTAAGATATCTTTAAGCATTTCCAATATACAAAGGTTCAAAGCTTAATATAACAATTGGGCAATTCTGCTGTTACACCTGGTATATTAGCGAGAATATGGATATTTTCATGGAACATTATGTTTTGTTTTATTTTAAATGCTATAAAAATCTATTTAAATCCTATCATTCGAAATTCAAATGAAAATAAGGAATCAAATTTTATTTGAATCTGGTTATAAGTGATTGAAAAATTGCTACATAAACACAGACTTACATATCTAGAATTTCTGGAATGTGGAACATTTACATTATTTTCACGCGAACTATTGTTTTCATCTTTTCTATTTATAAACTTTATGTCTTCAGCAACCATTTTTACCAGTGTTCATATTGCAATTTTTTGCTGTTATAATTATTACAATTTTTTTTGGTACGTTGGTACTAGTGAGCCAGTCAAAATGAGCTGACTCATTTTACAGTTCACCAATGGAGGGGTTAATCAATCAGAAAGCTCAAAATATTCAATGCGACGTGTATAAAGCAGCCATTTTGTTTTTTTCCCAAAATATCTCCATTGCCAACCTGATATCGAAGACGTAAAGAATTACTTAACAGCCGCTACTTTCCCTGAATCTTCACTACCAAACTCTGATATTGAACACATTACGGACTTCACTGGATTCTATATTCATAGACTACGGCAAACATGGTCAATAACCATGGCATATTTTACCAGAACTCATATTGCAATTTTTGTTGTTATTATCCGAATAATGTAAATAGTGTACATAATACCTCATCTCAGAAATATAAACAGATAGCAAAAACTTTGTTTGTTCTTCAACCAAGACAAATGTGTAAAAAAGTTGCAGCCCAAATACATATTATATACATATATATGAATATATTAGAGTGTGCAGCTTATATTTTATATCATAAAGAAACAATTTATAGCCCTTAATGTTTTGGTCGTTGTGCATGCTGACCTTCGTTAGGTCCTTGAAAATCTGTGTAATTAGCAGAGCATTTAGAACTTAACATTTTTTCTAATCAAAGAAGTACGTAAAATATGAGATTCGGTAATAAATAAATATATAATAAATATATAAATAAATATATAAAAATGACAGCAAAGCTTCCACAGCAGCAGCTGTGTAAAAATAGAAACCACGCTGAATGCAATGATGCGTAATACAGTGTAACCCGAATATAAGAGAGTTGTCGGGACCGGAGAAGAAGTCTCTTATATCCGGGTTTCTCTTATATCCGGGTTTGGTCTATCTTATATACATTAACACAGGCTCTAATTTGAAACCAGAGAAAATCTCTCTTATATCCGGGTTTCTCTTATATTCGGGTTTCTCTTATATCCGGGTTACACTGTAGTAAGTAACAGAGAAATTTAAAACTCCAACTTCTCATCACTTTACGTTCTCCTAGGAGAATTACGTAGTGGATTAAAACTATGGTTCATGAATTTGGTGATATGTTAATTGTGAGTTCAAATCCTGAGTCTGGTAGTGAAGACTTAGTCTTAATGGAAGCAGGACGAGTAATAACTGAGCCGTACTATTAACAAAACGCAATATCCTTCGCCATGAACAACGGAATAGTAACAATTTAACAAAGATTAAATAAATTGTTCTATGCAAAATTTGCTGAAGGTTAGCCACATCGATGATCCCCTATGTAAGCCGGAGTGTATGACGGGTGAAACATAGTGATAAAAAGATCAAAGGTTAGGACAATAGTCCGCGGGTAAATAATGTATGTTGCGTATTCAGATTAATTTAAACGTATATATATATTGAAGGCTGTTCTTCTGGTCATGATATTCTGAGAAAAGTTTTTATGTAGTAAATGAAATCTTTCATTCCTACCAAAACTAAAACATTAGAATTCTAAGGAAGGAATTAAAAATAAAATATATTGTTGTTCTATCGGAAGAGTTAATATCGCTTTAAAAATCTTTTAGTAAAACTATTGGACAGAACAAAAAAGAGAAGCTGAAAATTCTTGACTTTTTGTGTCCACGTAAAGAAATTTTATTCGTTTTTTTTTCTCTCTCTAAACGATAAGATAGCAAATTTATTGACAAATGCATGCAAATAATTAAAATCGGTTGATTTATTGCAAGATTGTTTAATCGATATTGTGCTTGGTTTGATTTTAATGTTTTTTGAAGTTGAGCAGGGCCATCGGACAAAACGTCAGGCTCGTGCGAGAACTGTAATATCTGTGTTAGATTTCAGCTTCTCTTCTAAACATGGAACAATCAAAATTCAACAAGCGAAATTACCTTCTTTTTAGATGTCAATGAGCAGTGGGGAGCGTCGGATGTGTATTTTTTATGAGGATAAAAGGATTATTGTGCTGGAGAATGTTGCTTCCGTGAAACAGAAAAGAAGCTATTAAAATAGAAATTAAAATAGACAGGCATCCAGATAGATAGATAGATAGATAGATAGATAGATAGATAGATAGATAGATGGGCGGATTCGCCTGTGAAAGAGAAAGAGCTGTTAAAAGAGAAATTAAAATATATTGACAGACAGATAAACAGATAGACAGATATAAACAAACTGCCCCAATATATATATATATATATATATATATATATATATATATATATATATATATATATATGAATAGACCAAGATAGTGGGGAGAGAGAGAGAGAGAGAGAGAGAGAGAGAGAGAGAGAGAGAGAGAAGACACGCCGGGCTGAAAAGAGATGGCGTAAGAGTGAGGTCAATACAGGAAAAAGTAATACATGTCAGAAGTGGGTTGTAAGAAAAATGAAGTGGGAATAAAAGACGGGAAAATGGTGAGGAATGAAAGGGAAATGGGGAAGATAATGTGAAGGAAAGTACAGAGATGAATGAGAAAATAAAAAAAAAGGTTCACACATAAAAACCGGAAACGTTGTCAAAGGCCAGATTAAAAGTCATGCATCAGAGAAAACCTAACCAGTTTTAAAAGAAAATTGTAGTTAAAATATAAATAAGGACGGCAATAATAAAAAAAAAAGATCTGCATTTAACAATGTACAAAGGAATAACTGAAGCCATTGCTAGTTTTTTGACTTCGATCCTCACTGGGTGTGGCAATATTCTATATTTTTGTGAGATTAAATTAAATTTAGGAAATCTCTTCCTTTTCTTATTAAGTAGCCTGATGTTGTAGCGTGGTTTACGTGTTGCGATGACCGGCAGGGTAAGCCGATGTGGGGATCCAACAGACAGGTAGGAAGATTGGTAGGAATCAGACGATATGTTTATCTCTTAGAAAAATAAATCTTAATGACAGAAAAGAAGAAAGAATGAAAAAGAAGAAGGAATAAAAGAAGAAGTCATAAAACGAAGAACAAATTAAAGACGAAATAAAAGAAAAAGAAATTAAGGAAGAAGAAGAAATAAAAGAAAACATACAAGAAGAAGAAAAAAGTTAAAGCAAAAGACGAAATGAAAGAAGAAGAAGAATTAATAAAGAAAAAATTAAAAAGGAGAAGAAATAAAAGATGAATAAATGAAAGAGGAAATAAAAGAAGAAATAAAAGAAGTGAAAGAAGAAGGTTTGGTTTGGTTTATTTTGTTTTACGGTATATCAACCTCAACGGGTTATTTAATGCCGACAACATTTTAAGGATACATTCGTATGAATAGAATATGTATTCTTTGGTTTAGATTGGTTTGGTTTATTTTGTTTTACGGTATATCAACCTCAACGGGTTATTTAATGCCGACAACATTTTTAGGATAGATTCGTATGAATAGAATATGTATTCTTTGGTTTAGATTGGTTTAGTTTATTTTGTTTTACGGTATATCAACCTCAACGGGTTATTTAATGCCGACAACATTTTAAGGATAGATTCATATGAACAGAATATGTATACTTTGGTTTAGATTGGTTTGGTTTATTTTGTCCCACGGCACACCAACCCCAATAGGCTACTCAATGCCGACAAAATTCTTTATTGCTGGTAATATTTTGCTTTGTCAAAAATCTGTTTCTGGTAATATTTTTCCTTCGAAATTGTATTGCTGGTAATAACCTTTTCAAAAAGTATTGCTGGTAATAGTTAACTATTTTCCCATAGCTGGGGCCCTAACAGGTGCTACCACCCCAGGTCAGGGTGGACCTGGGAAAACCAGCAATTAAGAGGTGGTTCCACGCTCCTCAAAATCTCCTGGTCAGAGGCCTTGCTGCACGACATATTTTATCGTCTTACCGAGGACGTGGATGTATTTAATGTCTTACCTAGGACGAAAAGAAGTGAAAGTTGATGAATAAATTAAACAACAAATTGAAAGGAGAAAAAAAAGAGGCAGAGAAAAAACTGTTTTTAATATAGAATTTTCAAAAGTTTGAGGAATATTAAAAATGGAACTGATAAATGGTGTGGGCAGCAGACTATATTCCTTTTGTTTGAATTCTACCTTCCTTCATGCTCCATACTTTCAGCCTTGTGTCACATTCTATCTTCATTAATAAATCAGTCCAATCCTCACTTGTGCTCCCTTACTTTTGGCCTTATGCCACATCTAAGCTACGCTTAATAATACACAATATGCCATTCGTCTGAGAAAATTGCAGGCATATGCTAAAAATTTATGCGTCAGAAAAAGTAATTAATTTTAAGAATATTGTAGTTTAAAAATATAAGCCATGACTCGATGAAACAAATAATGCCAAAGTAGAAATTCAAATAATCAAAATTAGTAAAAAAAAAAAGATGAAAATAAAACGAATAAAAGGCAGGCAGATATACTGAGACATTTATCTTATTGAAACAAAACTGCAAAGATAAGGTTTATTAAATAGCGCTTTACTTTGTTGTGATGTCTCAATTTTTTGAACCTTCTGAAACAAACCTTACTTTAGCCCGGTTTCCTAAATGTAAGAGGAACGTAGCGACGATATCTCGCAAAAGGCAGACGTTTATTATTAAGATCGCCCATGCCAGCAGACTTCAATTACACTATTTAAAAATGAAAAAAAAAATGTCCACATTGCACATGTATATCAAATATATATGGCGCTAATAGTAATAAACTAATACTATCACATAAACTTATTTTATAATACCTCATTCAATAACCTTCAACCTCTTTCCATTTTAGACTCATAACCTTCATTACCTACCGTCTTCTCTTCTATTAATATAAAAAGCCACATTCAGTATTATCTTGTTACACTCTTTTTGAGTAGTTACACGTTTACTTATCATCACTCAGTTGCGTCTCTGTCTTTGGACAGATTGCGCTCAGGGGCTTCTCTGTCAAAGGACAGAGGGGCTACAGAGGAAATAATACTGAAGAGGTGACCAGCTCAGGGAACAGCTGCCCGAGGCCGTGCCCTTCCATTGCGCAAGAGGGAGGGATCGGTGCTCGCACCGAGGCCAGCGCAACCGATGGTTGTGGTGGCTGAGGGGAATTTTTCTTCCTGTCCTGGCAGTATGCGCTCGGGTCCCCACCTAAAAAATAGACCTTGTGTCACATCTCGTCCTAGTTGGGGGGGGTGCAGATTAAAAACTCTGTTGTTGACTATCTATTTTTAACTTGAGCGGAATCGAGCCTTATCTTAAGAGATGAGTATTATTAAAAAATATGTTTATATTATCAGTTTATGAATATCTGCGCCATATTTATTTGATATACATTGTTTTCCATATGCAGTGTAGACCCTCATTCAATGACCTTCTACTTTGAGTGTATTTTGAGCCTTTTATGGGATGAACAATAGTATGAAGATCTATCATTAAACCTCTAGCCTCTTGGAACTTTTATTGGATGAACAATGAGATAGAAAAGTGTCAGTAGAAAGTGAACGAGAATGAATCGTCCATGTGTGAGTAGCAGGCAGGCGGTTCCTAGCAGTGACCTTTCGAATTGGTCGAACTAAGGAATGTAGCTGGTTGCGAATATTTTTAATTAAAGTGAAAGGGTAATGATCAACAACATGATAATTCTGAAGATGGTTTGCGATGTGATATGGATGGTCGGTAATGAAGATTATGAGTCAAGGAGGAAACAAGACGATTGATATTTTTTACGCTATTTTTCAGCCAATAGAAGTCCCAAGAGCCTCTCAAGCTAGAAGATTAATGAAAAATCTTCATACTATTTTCTTCCAATAAAAATGCTCAAGAGCCACTCAAAGTAGAATTTTATTAAACGAGGTCACTGTAAGAGCGTTTAGAGTACCTAAATAAAGTTATGTAGGATAGGTAAAGGTTGAACATAGACTTCAAGCGATTAAAATTGTAATGATTTGAGAAGAGTTTTTTCCCACAAAGTATTTGTTTAGAATGAACGATGACGTACTGGGTAACCGAAAATATTTATTAAATTTATTAAATAAAGATAAAACACATGTGTGTATATTTTTGGATTTAATTTCGTGGACAAACATGTTTACCGTTTTTTATCTGATTTTTCTAATATCATCCAACGAATTTAAGATGTCTGTTACATTTTTCAGCTGAACTTAATCATAATCAACTAAATAAAGTAGAAAATTGTCAATATGAAGTGAATGTGGATGAGTCGACAATATGTGGGCGACAAGCGGTTACGAGCAGTGAACGTTTGAACTAATGGAACTACGGAATATAACTCGTTTTGAATATTTGCCAGGAAAATAGCGGTAGGGGAGAGTGAGGTTATCGAGGTTTCGTCTGTGAGAAAGACTCATTAAACTTTACCACTCTGGCTTATTAATATGACTTCCCTATCCTCTACATTCTTTTTTAAGGCATCTTAATTGCAGTATCCTTACTGTTAATTCAACTCAAAGTCTTTTTCTGTTTCCATAGCAGGATATGACAACACACATATGAAATTCAATCGCATTATTGTTGAGAGTCGACTTCAGTGACGTGATAAACATTGCGTACAACAAATGAAGACCCAGACTGATAAAGGTTAAGATGTTCATCAGGGCTGGGTAATATTGATTAATGATAATTAATATAAATGAAAACTGGCTAAAGAAATTCAGAATGACTAATGACGTACTCGCTAATCGGAAATCTTCATTAAATTTATTAAATAAAGATAAATGACAAATGTGTGCATTTTTATATTTAACTTCGAAGACAAACAGATTTGCCGTCTTTTTATGAGGTTTTTCTGACATCGTCCAGCGAATTTCAGATGTCCATTCTGTTACATTTTACTACTGAACTTAATTCTTTCCGTAATATATCAACCGATTTTAATAGAAATTGCCAAATGCATTATTTTGTGTATAAGGATGGCGATGGAAATACTTCCAACTAAACTATAACAAATTTTACTAAATTAGCAAGCAAAGCTATCTAGTAAAACCCTTAATCAATATTCTGCGTATTTGCTTGATATATTTCGGAGGATTTTACACGATTTCTGCCATCGATTCGTTCAAACGGAAGTGTTACTTGTTTGAATAGTTTTTTTCTTTTTCGAATAGACTTTTAGCTTCTGTTCTAACCATATCGGCATACTTTTTTTTCTGCAGGATGACATATCGTACATTTATTAATGAATAATATCGCTTGTGTCATAATCGCTGGTATATTAGGATGTAATGTATTAATTCGATTTGTAGTATTCATTACCGTTTTAAAAAAACAAACCTATATATATACCTCTCGTCAAACCAAACATGTTTACTTTTTGTCCCGGTTGTAAACAAAAATGATGACCACCTTTTCTTACCCCTGTACAATTGAATCTCATATCTACGTTGTTAACTCGTGCAAACCAAACATATGCTTAAGTTTTAAAAATAAATCTACCATTTTTATTCTAGAGTGAAAATCAAACATATATGTGGAGGTTATGCTAATGGATTAAATTACATTGATCAAAAATTGTTGAGTAAATTAGGCTGCGTGATGAAATTAACAATTTCCTCTCACATTAAATTTCAGTATTCAATAAACATAGAATAAGGACAACATGAGAAACAACAGTTTTTGAACAACAATGAATAAAATATTTATATAACAAAGAGGTACAAACAACTGGAGTAAAAAGATAGTTTTAAAAAGTTCAAACGTTTTTTTATGTTTAGATTGAAAGTTATTAAAGTTCTGGTTTGATAGATTGTAACTTGTTGAATGGTCTGTACAATAATGAGAAAGTGTGTGTTTGGTATTATAGTAATTCAAGAAAAAAATAAACAGTTCAAGTTTGTATTTGAAATAGAGAAATATTGTTTACGACTTACTTTAAGATTTACGGAATTGTCACACTTTGATTTGTTTTCACTTGTTCGAAGAGAATATTCTAGTTGGGGTAAGTGGTTCTTAACAAGCTGTGTTTATGTTAATTGCAATAATTAATGTTGAGCTTGAAAGTGTATGAAAAAGATTCGTGTATTAAGTTGAATGTGGAAAACTTGAGTTGATTGTTCGTCATAAAATATTGCTGTGTGAATGAGTGTTCTCTCAGGCCGGAATCATGTTAAGGAACTTTAACCTAAAGCCTGGAACTGTGTGGCGAGTTCAAAGGATTCCGATCGGTGCACTGTCGAAGATGAAAGACGTTTCATATTTTATTGCTAACTTTGGTCACGTGAAAGGCTCACAGTAACTTGATAGTTTTTGGCGGAATTATCTTTTTGGTCAGGTCAAGAACTAGGTCGATGTTATTAAATAAGTGAAGTTGAGATTTTCTGAAAATATTTGTTAGCTGAATAAGCTCTGTGATCCACTTTTTGTACGAAAATTGATATTGATAAAAAAATGGTGGTAGCGGGATGCTAAATATATCTAGCATTTTACTCGGGTGCAAAAAAGGTTCTGCATACAATTTTGACTCCTACAAACCAAAACGATATCTATCATTTTTATTCAGCTTCAAACCAAACCTCTGTTTGCCTTTTCAACTTCCAATAAAACAATACCTATGTCTTACTTATTTCAATCTATATATTACGTTCTGACTCACAGTCAAACCTAATCCTTTTGTTGTTTACCGAATCGACAGAATTATGCATTAAATAAATCCCGGAATTTCGAATATCAAAGCAAAGAAATCTATGTCTATACACTTCAGAAATATTTCGCAATTAAATATCAATTACAACTAATATGTTCTATGTTAGAATCAAATAAAAATTATACCTCTTAAAAAAAAAAAAAATTAAATGCATTCTGAAATGAAGCAATACAATTTAAAACAACAATATATAAAACGATGACTTTTTTAAATGTTACTTAACAGTATACGAGTAAGAACATTTTGAATTAACTTTTGTTAAGGAAACTAACAGGAAATTGTAGAAATATGTGAGAGTTGCACCATGAAATCAGCCGTATAGTAATTTTTGTCAACAATATATGCAATTCTTTTAATGTTTGCCCTAAACCCACGTCTGCAATAAATTCTGTGAGTAATTGAATTTCGATTTTTTTTTTAATTTGCAAATTCTAATGAAATTTCCCTGAGGCAATATCGCCATTTAAAATATCAGATTTAATTGCTTCTACCAAACTTCTGGCCTTTGGAAGCAAGAATCAGTCTTGTTCTTGTCTTCGGTCATAACACAAGAAGTTGTGACTTGAGACTAGAATGTCCATCATCAGCTCAGTACATCCCCCAAATTACGCAAAAAAGCGAATGTTTATGAGACATTATGGTGTCTTTCTGTCGGGGGTCTTGTATTTTTGCATCTATCCACATCTACGCGTAAAGAGATCACTCCATATTAAGTCAGACTATTTTACATATACTCTCATATTAAGTAAGTTATTGACTTGCATATTGATTTGAACATCCGGATTAAAAATCGATCAATAATTTAATAATACAACACCAGTTGGCAGGTGTAAACTTGTGTTAAAATATATATTTTCTCTTGTAAGTTTTTAGTCTTCAGCACGAAACAAACATTATGTTTTACCTGATTTTTTTTTCAAATTCATTTTAAAATTTTCCATATGAGGGTCGATGTTCCTTTGCACCAAACGAAGGGTTATTCAAGATGAGATTAAAACTACAACAGGTTCTCTTAATTTTTTGGAGATTAAGCGGTTATTCCCTTGTTTTACTAGAGCAATAACAATCTAGTCCCTCATAAATTTCAATGTGACTTCAATCTTTTTTCGATGAGGATCTACAACAGCGAATCAGTAGTGGTCAATCAGATTCGATACTATTTGCAGTGGTGACCGCGAAGGTGTCTATAGTGTCTAATGTGAAATCAGTCATGCCGTCCGCGACGGTGACAGAGAAAATGGACTGGAGATTTGAGTGCTTCGGCTACTGCCTTCCTTTTTGCACGGGGCTCATTAATACACTCACGTCGGTTTGCCTCAAGTGTCTACGTTGATTCGCACCTCAGAGCACGCAATCCAATCCATTCCTGTGCGCAATCTTTAAGCTTTTTAGAGGCTACTCTAGTGTCGGCAATGTTGGCCTTGATGCAGTTTTGAAAAGTCTCAATTTCCTGCTATCCTTTTATTTTCCTTAGAGGTCTCACTATATAGATGTTTCTTTAGGATTTTGTTATTGTTCCCCCGGATCAGCTCCATCTGGATGGATTCTGCCGACATTGATTTATTTTCTGGCAAATATAGATATTGGAAATATGTACATGAAATTGTGTGTCTCAAACTATTGAATTGAGTGAGTTCGATCCTTACTAGAATGCCTAATATTGTAGCCTTGTCCGTAAATATCTCCACTCTATGATTAAGTGCCTTGACATGCTCGAATTTGCTTTTCTCTACGATCAGGAGTGCGATCCTAGCAACTGTAGTAATATCAGTGTCAGCTGAAAGCTTGATAAATGGAAAACAGATGACCTGTCACAAAAAATGCATTCTGGCATTAATTTTCCTTGATGATTATCAGCTAAGTGAAATGGATTTCACAAGTTATATGGAAAGCGGCTTCGATAAAGTGGGTCACGGAATAAAGATAAATTACTTGTTTAGACAAAGATGGCAAGACAAAGAATAATGTACTCTATAAGACAGTGGTCACTAACCAAGGAAAAAGGCAGTATGATGCAGAGTGATGAGATCATCTCAAGAGCAATACGAAAAGGAAGACGCCCGTATGACTGTACACCTCTCCCCTTACTAACGATTCATCTCTCTATTACTTGTCTATATTAGTAGGTTACAACCCGAGAATGTATTCTGTTTACTGCTAAAAATTGTCATGGTCTTGATTCATGGTTGACGATCTGGCTAAATGGCGATTTTTGACAGGAAGAAGCTTCACTCTGAGAACGAAACTGGTCTGAACCGCATTTGTACACAGCTCCAACATAACCAGACATTTCATAACAGACAAACAAAATGTCTGTAGTTAACGACGTAAAATGAGTCAGTTTAATGAGTTTGATCCTTAGTGGGTTTATAAATTAGTGCGGGATTGTAATAAGTTATTAAGTGTCTTGAGAGATAGAATGGCATGCGGGATCCTAAGCCGCGTGAGTTTGTCTCCTGGCAGGTTGAACCTCACCGGAGAGGAAAAGGGCTCACCTATAGAGCCAAAATTCAATGAAAAAAAGAGCAAAATCATGGCAATTCGCAGATAGTAAAGAAAATAAGTAGTTTAAGAGACACCATTGCCACCACCATTGCTTATATTATGAAAGGATATAGCATTTAAAAATAGGTTTAATTACAAATGACAGGAGTTATAAGTAAAGAATTAAAAGTTCCAATATGTAAATCCCGATTTGGCATTTCAAATGACAAACACAAGTTATGCTGATGAGACAATTTGAATGCTCTTGCGAAGTAACCATTTGGAGAGAAAAATAGATTTATAATTAATGCTTATCAAATGCAGTAAGGCAGATATAGAGCAAAATAATAATAGTTTTATAATCAGCAGAAAATAATAAATTTAGGCTAAGTGGAAACAGAGGCCATCAGCTACGTAATAAGCGAATACGACAGGATTGTTCTGAACATATCCAAAATGACTGGTAAATACAAACTGCTTATATGGAACTGTGAAAGTGAGTTTGACCATCGACTATGCAGCAAGAATCTGTCAGAAATTTTTAAACCTCAGAATAACATATTCTATGTGATATTGAAATATAAGACAGATTTATTGATTCGTTTAAACGGCTTCATCAACCATCTGCATGTTATTTAAAGCCAGAAAATATGTTTTAATTGTAACAATATTTTTCCGTGATAAAAATGGCTTATTAATACAAGTTGTACTAATTAACCCATAGCTGAGCCGGGGAACATGTGAATTTACAACGTTTCCAATGATATCTGCGCGTAAGTGAATATAATGAACCCAACTGGGATTTAAAGTCGACTACCTGATTAATAATTCTGAGACATTATCCATTGCGTCACCGATACATCCAAACTTACAGTATATGGCATTCCCAAGCGGTTACCCATCTAGGTAAGGACCAGGTAATTTTGCTGATCGTACGAGAACAGGTGTTTTAACGTGGCGTGGCCGTAAACACTTGAAATGTCAAGGCGAGATATAGTCATAACAGAGAGAGATAATAAACAGATAGTTGATGTTGTTTGCACATCCACTTCTTCTTCTTTTTCTTCTTCTTTTTCTTCTTTTTTCTTCTTATCCTTATTTCTTCTTCTTCTTCTTCCTTTTCTTCTTTTTCTTTTTCTTATTTTTCTTGTTCTTCTTTTTCTTCATCTTTTTCCTCTTATCCTTATTTCTTCTTCTTCTTCTTCTTCTTCTTCTTCTTCTTCTTCTGTGATTGCTATCGACTCTGTGCCATCCGTACATTTAATAATGAATCCTGGTAGGACTTCTAATTATCTCAGTATTCCTTCACCGTAAATGTTGAATAAGTCTGAAGATAAAATGATTCATTGTCTTATGCCGGAAAGAGATTATGACTTCGCTAATTTACTGACAATAGCTTCTTTTCCTTTGATGTAACACATTTTTTGTAGATAATAAACAGCACTCGTAAATGAAAAAAAAGACAATCACGTTTAATTTTAGTTTTTAGTCAAATCCATTATATACAAGCCTCAAGAGTCACCCGAGGTAGACGGTTACTGACAAAATTCTCTCGTATGAATGTAGGAAGAGATAAAAATGAGTGACAATTATGAGGATAAGAAGTACAGACAAGGTTTAATCCATAATTGTTTAAGACTGTAATATTCAGGGAATGTTTACGAGAGATTTTTTCCACAAAATATCAGTTCATAAGAAAACACTCTGTGGAACTTCTTACTAAAAGTTGGAATACAGGGGAAATGAAAATGATTCGACTCCTTGGAAATAGCATGGCGCGTCATTACTGTACTGGTGGCACAAACGAATATTTGTCAGATCAATAGCGATAGAAATCCAATGTCTGTGTGAAAGATACTGCAGAATTGGGGATTAATTCTCTTCTAGTGAAAACGATTTTGCACATTCTCAAGGCTGGAAAGTGGAGATTTCGATTGAGTCAGTTGCGTTGAATTTTGCATGATTGCCCTTAGCGAAGGATTCTCTTCTCTACCCACTACCTGGAGTTAAATAGAAGCGAAGACTGTCTTCTCAGTACATGGGTAGCAATCCGTCTAGGAGAAAAAATATCGAATTCAAAACCTTCGAGTACTTCTGATACTTTTAACAATAAATCATGGAATATAACAGATATTAAACAAAATAATCTAGGGAGAGCTTTGATCACTTACGTATGGAATCGATATTGCGTTTACATGATGCTTTTGAGTAACAACGCCATTCAATGCTCGTCAGTGATAGCGAGAACGTACAAAAGTTCCTCACTGGGATCAGATCATAGAAGTTGTTAGACATCTGTCCCAGGTATATAAATCTATACATACTAGTTAAATACTTAAAATGAGAAGAGGAATAGAAATATATAGGCAAAAATATAAATAAATGTTTACGTTGAATTATTTTACTAAGTGAAAATTGGTTGTGGCAATACATTGCATTGCGTTGTTACATTATCTTATTGCTTTGTTAGAATTAAAAAGTTTCTTCTTAACTCCCTTAAATATTTTCTACTTTCTTGAGAATTGTTTGCACCAACACTACAAGAAAGGGTTACTCCTCGCCTCGAAAATGTTCCTAAAATGTATGAAAATCTAAACGAGAATATAAGCTATTTGGTTGAGACAAATATTTTTGCCTTTGGAATCCAATTTTAATGAAAATGTAGCATTGCAATTACTAATAAATTCGGAGTACATTAACATAACATAGTTTTCTATGGATGTGCCAGAGCATAGGGATTTTCCAAGCGCAGCTCAGATGTGTCACAAGGCCGAAAGTATGGGGCACCCAGTGAGGATCGAACTCACTTGTAATTGTTCTAGCGAGACAAGCTTGCTAACCATTACATTTCCTCGAGGTGCCCTGTGCCAGGGTATATAGGGGATTAAAGAAAGAAATGTTTTTCTCAATGAGAACGTAAAGCCGTACGCAGCAAGAATACAAGGAAAAAATTAGAGCTCAATTGAAATTTGTATTTTTTTTGTTCCACCATATCGGCCATATTCACCTGATATTAAACTAACTGATAATTACCCTTTTTGATCAATGCAATTGATGAGGAAAATATAATTTGAAACACAGATTCAAGAGTAAGTTGTAAACATTTTCTTGTCCAAACACGCAGAATTTTAAGTAAAATATATCGGAAAAGTAGCATGACAAGTGGCAACAAATCACTGCAAATAATGGCTTATATATAATTGAATCAAATGCAATCCTGTTTTTTTTTTAAATAAATTTGCTAAAAAAAAAAGTAATTATTTCTGACATTAACTAATTTTAAGACATAAAACCACTAATACACACCAGAATACCGCTAAGGAATATCGCCTGTGAAATGAGCCTTAATATCACTTCATCTACTTTGAAATTCTTCATATACTATCTACTTGAAACTCTAGATAAAATATAGAAGATATGTTTATTATTACTTTTGCTAATATGGAAATTCAAAGATATTTCCCCTTTTAATCGTACATAAATAACGGTGATATTTTGCGTTGAAGGAAGTTTATTTTTTTTTTCCTTTTCCCAATGATTGATAAACAGTTAGGATCAAGGAATTAATTCTTTAGGTTTGGGCATAAATATTTCTTTTTTTTTCAAGTTATCTCTTGTGAATATAATTTCTTTTTTAAGTTTCAATGTGCCATCCCTATGCTTTACTAGGACAGAAAATACAGGAAACGCCATAGGAAGAAAGAAAGACAGAGATAAAAATAATTAGATAAAGAAACTCAAAGTGAAATTGTGAATAGAATTCCAAGGCATTTATAGAAAGATGGACAAAAAAAAAGGTATCTGAATATTGACGAAGATAGGAAGGAAAGTGAGGATTCTGGGTTTCATGAATTACCCTAACCATCTCGTAGTATAAAGCTAAGATAAAAAATACGATGCTTATCGGTATCAAATCATTGACATAACTCTATAGAATTTTGATGTAGATTATTTTGTACATGTTTATTTTAGTCTCAGAATTTTTACAGCGATAACATTTGCGAGTGTCTTTTGGATTACGTTCAAGCAAAAATCTCTAGCACCTTCTTTTTGCAGATCTGGGAAAAAATTAAAATTATCTTTACGATTTGTTCCCTCATCAATTGTTTATGCCTATTCTGAAGCCCGAACTGATGCCTGACAAATGACAATGTTATTTTGATCAAAATAAGGAAAGATATTCGACTATTATTTCTCGCCATGTTTAATTCGGGAAATTATATAATGATATATGATTCTGATGGGGCAGTAGGTGAAAGCAGGTTCCAGGAATGGCTCCTGATATAAGAAAAACGGTTTTACTTGTTAAACTTTATTTGAAAATCAGTAGCAGTCTAACGAACAGGCTGACTCCTAAAAAATACGCGGAATTTTTCCGAAAGGAAAATAGGCATGGAAAAAATATGGATAAGAGAATAATTACTTGAGATGATGAAAAAGAAACAAAAACCAATTCCAAGATACGGAACAGAATTTTGGACAACACTCAAAATAATCAGAAAAAAATGCAGGCAAGTTAAAGAGGAATGACTCAACGAAACATGGGCAGAAACAGAAAGAATGATGAACACAGGTAAAGAAGATATGCATAAAAAATGAGAACTAAGAGTGTGAGATCAATACCTGGTTAAGGCAGTGGAGAACTTTGAGAGGGGAATTAACAGAAGATAACTGACATCCATTAGACATGGCACGTGGAACTAGAACAGTCTACACCATTCAGCGAAATAGCGGGTTCAGTTCGACATTCCAACCACCTAAAGAAGGCCAGAGAGTACAACGGCCGAATCGCTGTGATAAACATGGCGACAAAGATGAGGATAATAGTCCGAATGATATAAATAGTGTACATAATACCTCATCTCAGAAATATAGAGAGATACTGAAGGGCCGAAACGTTGTAATAAATATGGCAACAAAGATGAGGACAATAGTCCGAATAATGTAAATAGTGTACATAATACCTGATCTCAGAAATATAGACAGATACTGAAGGGCCGAAACGTTGTAATAAATATGGCGACAAAGATGAGGACAATAGTCAGAATAATGTAAATAGTGTACATAATACCTGATCTCAGAAATATAGACAGATACTGAAGGGCCGAAACGTTGTAATAAATATGGCGACAAAGATGAGGACAATAGTCCGAATAATGTAAATAGTGTGCATAATACCTCATCTCAGAATTATAGACAGATACTGAAGGACAAAAGACATGTTCATCAACAGTATACATAAAATCCATGGATGGAATGCTGATATTAGAGAAAGAAAAAATATTTCAGAGAGGGAACAAACATTTTGGAGAACTCATCCACGACGGAAGAGAAAAACCGGAAATATGAAACCCAGGTTCGAATCTCACCGTGGTCGATTTTTCCAGAAGTTATAGGAATGGATCGAGGTCGATCCCAGCGTTCCCCACCTTTTGGAATATGCCTGAAAACTATACCAAGGTTTGGCCCAAGCCTTGTGAGTGAAAATGGGTAGACGGAACTCTTGAGGGCCGTCAATAGCTGTACTAGCACAAAGCCACAAGTCATCGTGGCCGAGGGCTTCATCTTGCTGGCTTTGTTAAATCATTGATAATGCTAGATAAGACGCTCCCTCTGCTAAGCATATTTTCAGTATAAACCACATGTGGGCTCAGTGGGGGGTGGGAAAACAAATATGCCTGAGCAGACGTCTGCAATAGGGTTTGACTAGCCGTCCTAATAGAGGGGTGTCCTCGAATACGAGTGGCCAGTTATTATTATTATCATTATTATAACACATATATATATATATATATATATATATATACATACATACACTCATATATATATATATATATATATATATATATATATATATATATATATATATATATATATATATATATATATATATATATATATATATAAAATTTTAGATAAAAATTTTACGCAAGCCCCTCTATCTATTCCGCGACTGACAGTGATGGACACAATCTGAGAGAACGAAGAAAAGAATATATATATATATATATATATATATATATATATATATATATATTATATAATATATATATATATATATATATTTCAGATAGAAAATGTGTCTGTTTGAAAAGAATGTCAAAATAAGACCCACATTGAATAGACATGTTTCTCTGCAGTGATGTCAGGTCTGCCGGAAGAAACACATTTTTATGGCGTTGATTAAGCTCTCACGTTGCAATTTGGTATAGGATTTTTGCCTGTACGGTCAGGCGACATCCCATCTCCTTGACTATAGCATCGGTTGTCCATTCTTCTTATTACAGGAATCCCTACAAATTCCTTTGTCCTGATGAGATGCTCCGACCATTTTTGATGTTACATGAGCCACCAAAATGAAAACCATGGGTACTGAATTCTGATTATCGATTTTCAAACGCGCTTGGTGCAAGATCCTCAAGATTGCATTACAACCCGAGGAGCACAACTCCCGTTGGAAGATTAGGGCAATGTTACGATATATATATATATATATATATATATATATATATATATATATATATATATATTCTACATTAACCTACCTCGTTTTTATCCACACACAGACATATATATATATATATATATATATATATATATATATATATATATATATAGAGAGAGAGAGAGAGATAGATAGATAGATAGATAGATAGATAGATAGATAGATAAAGTATATTTTTATTACATTTGACTCACACAGCAAGTGAGAGTCACCCAATGAGAATCATTCTTTCATTTTATCAGTAATATTATACGAGCGAATTACACACACGTACACACGCACACTCATTCAAATACACGCACCAATTTATGACTATATAATATTTGAGAATTCAATTCCTGGAATTAGAATAGCATTTGCCTTATATATTGATTCAGGCAAATTCTGCTTTCTTTATACGCAGAACAAATTAGTCATTCAGTACCAAGCATTAGGAGAAGTTTTGTGTTTAATCTATGCCGTTGACGAATAAAGAGTGAAAGCAATATGGAGCCACGGATGAGCATAACATTTTGGGTGAAAATTATTAAGTGTTATTTATAATTAAGCCCTAGCAATATTTGTGAAGATCTCAGGTATTTTTGTGTCACACGAGTCATTCAATGTCATTTCTAGATTATTTGAATTATTTACAGGATGATGCAATTATTGAACTAACAAAAACAATGAACAGATACAAATGTTTATTAAGCAATTCTTGAAATGGTTGCCAGAATTTCTTCGGAGGAAAATATCCAAACTCTAATATGACAAATTGATTCTTCAATATAACTGTTAAGGTGTCCAATCCTTTTTCATACAAGTAGACTCGCCCAGTGTGTACTTGTACTGCTGCCGCTGAATACCCAGAGAGTGACAGTGAGACAGTGAGAGAGCGAGAATGTGAGGTAACCGCTTTGTAGGAGTCACAGTTGCGAAGGAAGTCACACTTAAATACTGAATTTCCCAGACTGTATATATATTATTATTGCTACTAACCGCATTTCTGGATCTACTAACCGTATTACCAATTGTATTATTACGTCAATACATTTATTTGCTATGTTTCATTCCTGCGTTTGTCATTCATTTGAGACCGGATATCATCCACAACATATATATAGGAAATCCAGTTGATATATAATCCAAGTGAAATAATCCATTTGAAAGGTCATCATTTTTTCCGTTTTTATTTTCTTTGCATCTGCCTAGCATTTAAATTGGTTTTAAACCAGTTTCAATTTGATTTTGATTTTTTTTTTTATGACAAAGCTACTGCACAGCGGGCGTGACTGTTTTACAAGTTGCTTGGTAAGAAATCCATTAAAGATTTGGTTTAGACACCATATTAACCAAACTTATCCTCCGATTATTTTCTTTATTTCTGTCTATATAATTGAATGTCATTTCTCAAAACAATTTCCATGAACATTTCTGTCCATTTTTCCATCATAATACTTCATTTAACAAGGTCATTCCTCAAATTACCTTGTCACCCAGGTTATCAGAGAGATATACTATTTATCTTAACCAATACGTTAAACATGCGCATGTGTAGTGATACCAAAGAATAATGGGAAAATAAACTAACAGAATAGGACAGAATTATCCCAAGATTTGATATGTATATCACATGCAAAACTATGGACTTGTATTTACAAGTGCTCATTAGAAATATTTCTACATTTCAGTACCTGTCTATATTTCTGAGATAAGGTATTATGTACGCCATTTATATTGTTCGGATGATTGTCCTCATCTTTGTTGACATATTTATCACAATATTTCGGCCCTTTAGTATCTGTCTATATTTCTGAGATGAGGTATTATGTACACTATTTATATTATTCGGACTATTGTCCTCATTTCTGCCGCCATATTTATTCCAACGTTTTGGGTCTTCAGTGTCTGTCTATATTTCTGAGATGAGGTATTATGTACACTATTTACATTATTCGGACTATTGTCCTCTTTGTCGCTATATTTATTACAACGTTTCGGCCTTTCAGTATCTGTCTATATTTCTGAGATGAGGTATTATGTACACTATTTACATTATTCGGACTATTGTCCTCTTTGTCGCTATATTTATTACAACGTTTCGGCCTTTCAGTATCTGTCTATATTTCTGAGATGAGGTATTATGTACATTATTTACATTATTCGGACTATTGTCCTCATCTTTGTCCTAATGTTTATCACAGCGACAGATAGTAAAATGGATAAAGACGTTAGTTAGATCCAGTGACAGGACCCAAAGAGTGTGAGATCAATACCTGGTTAAGGCGGTGGAGAATTTTGAGAGGAGAATTAACAGGAGATAACTGACATCCATTAGACATGACACTTGGAACTAGAACAGTCTACACCAGTGAGCGAAATAAAGGGTTCAGTTCGACATTCCAACCGCCTGAAAAAGGCCGGAGAGTAAAACGATCGAAACGTTGTGATAAACATGGCGACAAAGATGAGGACCATAGTTCGAATAATGTAAATAGTTCTACATTTCATTTTGACTTTTTACACATTTTTAAATTTCAAGCAAACGGATTTGTCAAGTCACTGGAAATGCGGAGTATTTTTCGCTGACTCTAGCAAAAAAGCAAATATTTGAATATCTAATCCTCAGCTCCACCAGACTCTCTGCACTTAAGAGACTATAAAATATGTTCCCGAAATGTCTCTATTCTATTTAAGATTTCAGAACGCAGGATAAATAAAACACTTAGTCGGAAACTATTGATATAATCATAGCATTTTCGATATGAGAATTTCTTACCGCAAGAAAACAGCAGCTGCCTTTCATCTTCAGCAATGTCCATGCAGCTGGATGATATCTTAAATTAACTGAAATCCATATAAGCATTTCTCTTACACTGGATGTTCGCGTGTCTCTTCAGGTGAACTGTTATGGAATAGAAATTCACTTACCTGAAAAAGAGAAAATGTAAAAAAATATTAAGTTCTCTTTGCGAATCGTTAGTAATTAAAGATTTTGAAAGCACAATTGTTTGTTTTATAATTATATGAATGAAATAAGTCACTGTTACTAATTTTTTTTCTATGGCAAAGATTGTGCTGCCGAAAAATAGTTCAGTTTTAAACATTTTGGACTTTTTGGGGGGATGAAATATGATTTTATTATATTCACTTACGCGAAAATACCCTTGGGAAAGGTATGAATCCACCTCTTTTCCCAGAATTTATTGAGGAATCTGAGAGCCTTGTTCGAATTTCAGTCGAATACGTTATATTAACTTACGGGCTAATACCCTTGGGGAAGTTATGAATCTTCTTCTTCGCCCAGGTATGGGTAAATAGACCGGGTTCTATAGCCTTGGACAGCAACAGGTTTTCCGCGGGAAAAAAATCTGACTCGTCAGTCATGTATTGAAAGATACATGATCACACATGGCACATACTGACTATCTCCGTAAATAATCATTGCCCCGCCAAATTCTTAAAATGTAAAATATTTTATAGCGTTAAATACCCTGAAAAAAGCACGATAAACCATAAAAAATAATTTAATTAATCTTTTATAGCCAAACAGATGTTCAGTAGCCACTGTTAATATTGGAAGATCGAATTTACCCAGATATTAATGTCTAATTTTCTAGCCATTATTGCATAGTGGCGCAGCAATAGCTAATTTTTAAACTAATTTTATATTTCACAAGAGAAATATCTTGAAGAAGTCAGTGAATAGAAATACCGCATGATATATAAGCGTTTTGTTGGGCACCTCGAGGCGGTGTAATGGTTAGCAAGCCTGCTTCGCTAGAACAATACGACTGAGTAGTGAGTTCGATCCTCACTGGGTGCCTCATACTTTCAGCCTTGTGCGACATCGAAGCAGAAACATAGAAAATCACTATAGGCGTGTGGCTATTTGCTCCTCGAGGTTGTGTAATGGTTACCAAGCCTGTCTCGCTAGAACAATTACGACTGAATAGTGAGTTCGATTCTCACTAGGTGCCCCATACATTCGGCCTTGTGCCACATCTAAGCAAGGCTTAGAAAATCACTATAAGCGTGTTGCTATTTGCTGAGTGAATATGATGGTGATTGTTACATTTCGAGGAGTTTCCAGCAAAACCTTGCAAAAATCAATAAAGATGAAAAAGTAATCATTGATTCTTGCTGTCTTCTCGTTTCGTTGGCTTGGAAATTATTTCCGTTTTTCTTTAACGATTTCGATTACATTTTCTAGTATTTGGCAAGGTGAGATATAAATTTGAACTTCTTTCCAAATTCATGAAACAAACATGTCTCATATTAATTCATATAAAATCATAAATCTTATAAAGTAATCAAGAAATTTGCAAAAGAAAAGATGAAGCAAATAAGAATATAACATATGTAAATATTTATTGAAGGAGCATCGCCAGTCACTGAAAATAAAAAAAATATATTTTAAAGAGTTGAACAGTTAGAAAAAAAAGAACAAATAATTTAGCCATTCTATCATCATCAGTAAATATTTTCATAGTTAAACTTATGAATAAAAGCCAAAGAATATATAAAATGTATTCTGATATATGTAAAGGATTGGAGTTTTGTTAAAGTTATAAAAACCTTGTAAATAGTCGGTTGGCCAGAAAGTTTTGACTCACTTAAGCAAGCGGAAAGAAAGCAACAAATCTTGATCTCTGTCTGGTAGATTTTCCAAGGAGTACTGCATTTCGAGTTTTTTTCCACACCGACGTGCTATCAACGTTAAACTTTATTGCCAGCAACTAGACCGCGTTTACGACAAAATGAAGAAGGGGGTCGGGCTTTATTTCAGCAAGAAAATGCGAAGCCACACATAGTAATGTTGAATAAGGGGAAGCATCGATGAGGTTGAGATTGTTTCCACTTCCGATGATGATCCGGGTGATTATGGCCTATTCCGTTCAATGGCACACTTCCTCCGCGACCAGCGATTCAACACTTTTCATGAAGTGAAGGAAGCTTGTTTACAGTTTTTTTTTTATTCCAAGCCAGCGGACTGATATCTAGAACAGATTTGGATGCTGGCTGATCACTGGCAGAGTCTCATGGAAAATAATTAACTTTATTCTGGAGAATAAATGTGGGCGTTGCTCCATAAAACTTTGTTGTTTTCTATCCGCTTCCTGAGTGAGTCAGGACTTTCTGGCCAACCTAATATTCAATAAAATTAGGCTTAAGGCCATATTAATTGTAGACACAGGTTCCTCGTCTTTGCTGGGCGAGCATTTTAACCAACGTATCAAAACAGACGAATCTGATGTAGACTCTGTTAAGCCTAGCATAGGGACACAATAATAAAAATACTACAAGGGTTTTGTTTTTATGCATTTTCTGTACACCTCTTATTTGTTGTGCATAAATTGTTTGTGAGTATTTAGAATCATAATATAAAGCCGTGGTGTAATGGTTAGCAAGCTTGTCCTGCTAGATCAATTACTACTGAATAGAGAGTTCCATACCCCTGGGAGCTCAGTACTTTTGGCCATGTGCCACATCAAAGGTACTCTTATAAAACAGGAGAATTTCAATGTGGTGTAATGGTTAGCAAGCTTGACAATTACGACTCAATATTGATTTCGGTGCTCCATATTTTCGGCCTTGTGTCACATCTTAGATTCGCTGAGAAAATCACCAGAGCACTTTATCACGGTGCAGCGTTTAGCAAGCTTGCCATGGCCCCTATTGTGGGTCTTGTGCCTCATCTAAGCTGCGCTTAGAAAATCACCAGGTAACTTCATCGGGGTTACAATAGTTAGCAGGCTTTTCTTGCAAGGGAATGAGTTCGATCCTCACTGGGTGTCCCATATATTCGGCATTGTGTCACATTCAAGCTCCGCTTAGAAAATCAATATAACATTGAACCAAATATTAAATAGATTATTAAGCGTATTACTAAAGTGATCATTCACAATTAGAAGTAAGTAGAGATAAATATTAAAGCTATTATTATCCAACAGAACAGATGTGAACCGCTTGCAGACTTGACGAAATCAAACCCATCTTTTCCTCGAACATACTCTGTGACCCCAGATTCTTTAAATTATCATTTTGTCTTTACAAATGAACGAACTTGTCTCGGTGTTTAGGACCCGATCTCAGTCAAGATGTTTCCGATTCAAAGGAAGGTTCTCTTGATTCTGGGGCAGCAAAAATATTTAGTAACCCTCTACCGTAAGTGGCTCTTGGGTAGAAAATAATTAAAAAAAAAAAAAATGATTTTCCTTACAACTCATTATTTCAGAAGCAGATATGAGAATACTAGTGAAACAAGAAAAAAATCAAGAACAATTCGTAAAAAAAATAAAAAATTGAAAGTAGTATAATAAAAATAAAGAAATAAAAATTATGTTGTACTCTCGTTATACATTCCACACAAATGGCTTTTCATTTAAAAAATCTTTTCTTATGAATTGTATTGTAGTGTAGGTTTTGTAAAACATCAATCACGCGTATATGTTAGGTTTCATATCGTAGTGCTGTCGTGTGAAGTCTCTTGCGAAGAGAATTTGCAATGAAACAGGATGCAGATGTGAATTATTATTTCCTTGGGAGACAATGGCGTTAAAATGATATTAACGCTCGTGACGAATTTGGGAACTTTCTAGAACTTTCTACAACTTTGTGCACTTGGTGTTAAGAAAGAACTTCTTTTCATACAACCAAATGTACTTTTTTGTCTTCTATTAAACTTGAAAACTGTTGTTTTTTTTTTTTTAGTATTTGTAAATTTTAGCATCAGGAATGTTTCAGAGCGCATATTCTTTCACACCAAGGTTTGGATTCTGAACACTTTGGCATCATTTCTAAGATTTCTGCGTAAATTACAAATATTGTTGGATATCAGTTGAGAAAGACCTTTCACCTCACTTCCGTTGCATCAGAGAGTGATCCTAAATCGGAATAGGCGATAGCATAATCAGGAAATGGCTGAAATAAAGAGGACGCACAGGTATCCAGAGCCTTGAATAAACACGTGCCCTGAAGCGGAAGGAAATTCGTGCTTGCGTGGCCGCATGACGGAAGTGGCGCAGCCAGACGATGTTGAGTGGGCACATGGCCGGAAGAGACATGACCGCAAAAAGTTGCATAGGCGACATATCAGAAGAAAACGTAGCCACGTGAAGGTGCGTGCGTGTCCAGATGTTATAAAAACGGTCCAACTCTTGGCCTGAGAGAGAGGCTGACTAGAGTTTCAACAAAAATTGTCTGTGTCAATTCCTAACCTCCGGGATTCTCCGTCACTTTACCTATTCGCCGCGACTCAAACAATAAATATACTTAGATATTTTTATATATAAGTATTCGTTGACTTATTTGAGACCAGCAGCAATATACAGCACTATGATGTCTCTTTATGAGTTTGATAAGAAACGTTAAAGCACAAAAGGGATAGCGTCCTGAGTATGACGAGAAAACCATCTGACTCCTGGGTAAGACAATAAGCTAAAGCGTGGAGCCAACTCTTAATTGCTGGTGTTCCCAGGTCCAGCTCAACCCGAGGTGGTAATCCTTGATAGGGTACCAGTTGGCGCTAAAACGTTATGACAGTGTAAAAATAGGTTTTAATACGAGCAACATTTTTTTGTTAACAAAGGTTATAGCAATTAATTTTTAAGCCAAAAAATTATTACCAGCAATACAGATTTGAAGGAAAAATATTATTTCGTTCATGTATATATATATATATATATATATATATATATATATATATATATATATAAAAGAAGAAATATAGTTTTAAGGTGTGCTATATTTATGGGATAAAGTACTCAATATCAGAGACAGAGCGTATGTAAATATAAATATAAAAGTGAACATTGAAGTCAACCCTCAGAGGTGACAGGCTGTTTCATGCTGGACGTAATCATCAGGCCGCCGATTGCGTCCAGCATGAAACAGCCTGTCGCCTCTGAGGGTATATATATATATATATATATATATATATATATATATATATATAAATAAATATATATATATATATATATATATATATATATATATAAATAAGCTATATAAATTGTAGATTTATATGTAGAAATTTATCTATATAATTCTAAATCTCTAATTTTTTGTATGTATGTTTCTTCCTGATTTTTACACACACACACACACACACACACACACACACACACACACACACACACTTATATATATATATATATATATATATATATATATATATATATATATATATATATATATATATATAAAAAAGAAAGAAAAGTAAGATAAAAATCCGGTGTTCTTATAGATATTTTATTTTTTTACAAAATAGTGCTCAATGTAAATTTACAGAGCATTAATATTATAAATTAATTGATTTAAAATATGTTTTTTTTCGCTACACAGTTCCAACCATGTTTCAAAAATAGAAGCTAAAAACCCCGAATTTTTATTTTGCAATTAAATTAAAAGCATTGGTTCCATTTCATCTTCAAGCGAATTTTGGAGTAACTTTTAAAAAACTCAGCTGAAACTTTATTACTTAGGTTACATATATTTAAAATAAATAAATAAATAAATTAATAAATAAAGTTTACTAAATCTGAGAAATGACTTAGCTAGTTTTGTAGTAAGTTCCATTAATATTACTTAAATAATATTTAAATACATATATTTGGATATGGAAAAATAATTTTACTTACTATGAGTAATTTTCCTTCTGTTATAAAGTAATATAATCTATTAAAACTAACAATGAAAATATTTTAAAAGTTTAAAGTTTGTAATTTTAAAATTGAAATTAAAATTATAGTTAAATTTAATGAATTCTAACATAAATTTCTTTTAAATAATACTACACGCACTAAAAAGAATCCAAAAAAAAAACACCTATAGTAAAATAAAATTAATATGAAATGCCATAAGATGTAAGCTTTTGAATGACCCATGTCCTTTGTACTTACATGAGAAACATTATATTACTAGGTTTATATATAAAGTAAAAGTTTACTAAATCAGTGAAATTAAGTTATCATTTTTGCCATCATAGTCACCATAAATTTAATAAAAAAAAAAAAAAAATAAAAAAATGTAACCTCATATACATACTTAAACTTGAATTAATACATAAAGTTTACTAAATCTGAGAAATGACTTAGATAGTTTTGTAGTCTGTCCCATTAATATTACTTAAATAATATCTAAATATAAAAGTTTAAAAATTGTAATTTACATATACTTTGATATGGAAAAATAATTTTACTTACTATGAGTAATTATCCTTCTGTTATAAAGTAATATAGTCTATTAAAACTAACAATGAAAATATTTTAAAATTTTAAAGTTTTAATTTTAAAATTGTAATTAAAATTGTAGTTAAATAAAATGAATTTTAACCTGTTCTTTGTACATACATATGAAACTTTATTAATTAGGTTACATATATTTGAAATAAATAAATTAATTAATTAATAAATAAAATTTACTAAATCTGAGAAATGACTGAGCTAGTTTTGTAGTAAGTGCCATTAACATTACTTAAATAATATTTAAATTTAAAAAAAAGAAAAAAAAAGAAAAAATATAAAGTAATATAGTCTATTAAAACTAAACAATGAAAATATTTTAAAATTTTAAAGTTGAAATTTTGAAATTGTAATTAAAATTGTAGTTAAATTGAATGAATTCTAACCTAAATTTCTTTTAAATAATACTGCACGCACTAAAAAGAATCCAAAAAAAACACCTATAGTAAAATAAAATTAATATGAAATGCCATAAGATGTAAGCTTTTGAATGACCCATGTCCTTAGTACTTACACGAGAAACATTATATTACTAGGTTTATATATAAAATAAAAGTTTACTAAATCAGTGAAATTAAGTAACCATTTTTGCCGTCACAGTCATAAATTTATAAAAAAAAAAAAAAAAAAAAAAATGTAACCTCATATACATACTTAAACTTGATGTTAAAATAATCCTACATAATATAATGGATTCTAATACATTTAACTGTTCTTAAAAAGAATATAGTATAATAAAAATTAAAAAGGAGAATATTTCAAATCGTAGTTAAATAAAAAGTATTAGGAAAAAAGGAAAAAAAAAAAAAAGGAGAAGAAGAAGAAAAGGAAAAAATAAAAAAAATAATAAAAAAAAACCGAAAATCTTTAAATTTAAAAAATGACGTTGAAATTTTTTTACCGTTAACAATTTATTTTTTTATTATTTTTTTAAAATCCAGACGACATCCATTCAACTGATGTCAGGTTTCATTGTAAAATACATCCCTACCCCTTACCAAATTGTAGCTAATAACTGATACAATGATACTGACATAAGGAAAATCTAGACATCCCTTGTTCATTTTAAGTAGAATATTCTGTAACCATGGAAAAGTGATTTTAGCTGTGTCTTTAAAACCCGTTAATTTTTAAAAGTTACTCCAAAATTCGCTTGAAGATGAAATGGAACTAATGCTTTTAATTTAATTGCAAAATTAAATTCAGGGGTTTTAGCTTTTATTTTTGAAACATGGTTGGAACTGTGTAGCGAAAAAAACATATTTTAAATCAATTAATTTATAATATATATATATATATATATATATATATATATATATATATATATATATATATATATAATGAACATTGAAGTCAACACTCAGAGGCAACCCGTCGATTGCGTCTAGCATGAAGCAGCCTATCGCCTCTGAGTGTTTTCTTCAATGTTCAATTTATATATATATATATATATATATATATAAAGAAATTGACATTAATAACTCCTTGAGGTTGATATGCCATTAATCAAAGAACAAAGCAAACATAAAAAAGGGATATATACCATGTGCTTGTTCAATGCATTATTTTAAACATCATTCATATTATTTTAATGTTAATAACTTGAGTCCTAAATGATATCTGTTTCAGATTATCTATTCTTCTCTTCCTCAAACCATCAAGTACAATGACATTTTATTCAATTATACATTCAACATTATTTGTAACGGTGTTTGCTAATTGTAGCTCTTCGATATCTTTTGAGTAAAATTTCCTATGATTTTATAGGCAATTGTTTTGGACGAATTCTTGAATTTGGTTTTCCTTAGGAAATGTTTTCCCCAATAGACCCTTAGGCGATGATCGAAAAAACTTAATCGCTTGATGCAAGATCAGAATATTGCGGGTGGATTAGAACATTTTCCTTGCCCTTCTTTTAATATCGATTAGTTCCTAGTTTCCTCATATTTGTTCTTATCATAACAATCTTTTGGCCGTTGTGACCTCCAGCTTATATAATTTGTTTTTGATCCGAATAGTCTTCGGTAACGCTTCGACGGCCGCATCAGATTCAATAACAACATGGAAGTCTCTGTGAATGTTATCATATATCTTGTGTTGCCACGAAGGAGAATAGATGTTTTGCTATTGAGTAGCGCAGGTCAGTTTTCTACTAAGAGTTTATGGCCACCTTGCCGCTGCTGGACGTATAAATGTGCATATTTTCCGGTTTAAGAATATGGAAAGAATAATGCTCCAGGAATCCAACCACTCACACAATAAAATCTTTCTTCTGTGGAACTCAGGATCTTATGTTGATTAGCAGGTATATACCTTTGTCAGTCCATTGTTAGCTTTTGGCGTAACCCATTTTCATTATGTGATCAAAGGAACGGTTAGTAAGAATCATACATTTTTAATTACAATTTGTCCCTCGAAATGGAAATTTTCTATAACCCAACCAATGACTTTTCATCAACTCTATACACATATAGAAACAATTTCTTCTCTCTATATTTCTGAGATGAGGTATTGTAACTATTTACACTATTTACATTGTTTGCACTAATGTACTCATCTTTATGCTCATATTCACGACGTTTCGGCCGTTGTACGCTCCGGCCCTCTTCAAGATCTTCTATATTTCTGATATGAAGTATTATAAATATTTATACTATTTAAATATTTTGAACTATTGTCCTCATCTTTATTCTCATATTCACAACGTTTCAGCCGTTGTACGATCCGTCCTCAGTAGATAAAACGTTGGTTGAACTAATTCAGTGACTACATCCAAAGTGTTGAGAGTTCAATATCTGGCTAAAGCAGAGGTGTACAAACCTGGAGAGTTGAATTACTGAAGGGTAATAAAGGAAAATTAGATATTCAAAAATGACATGTCACGTTGAACTAGAACAATCTACCCCCGTGGACGAAATCAAGGTTTCAGTTCGAAATTCCGCCGTATATAACCTGAAGAAGGCCGGAGCCTACAACAGGCGAAACGTCGTGAATATGACTATAAAGGACAATTGTCGGAACAATGTAAATAGTATAAAGAAGTATAATGTATAAGAGAATGATCGACTCATTAAAACTCATAAAGTACTTATTAGAAAAAATCCCGATGATGTTTCCGTCTCTGTTATTACGATAAGCTACATCTGCGTCCTGGGTAAGACGATAAACTACGTCCAGCAGCAAGGCCTCTGATCAGGAGGTTTTGAGGAGCGTAAAACCACCTCTTAATTGCTAGTGTTCCCAGGTCCACCCTGACCCGGGGTGGTAGCACCTGTTATGGTCCCAACGAGGGGCAAATACCCTGATACTGGGGTAAAAACACTATGAAAGCGTAAAAATAGGTTTTAATACCAAAAATACTTAAAAAAAGAATTCTTACCAGCAATAAATTTTTGCAAAAAAATAAATATTACTAGCAACACATTTTTGAAAAAAAATATTACCAACAATATTTTTAAAAAATAATTATTAGTATCAATACATTTTTGAAAGAAACATTATCAGCAATACATTTTTGGTGGAAAAATATTACCAGAAATAGATTTTTGACTAAACAAAATATTAGCAGCAATAAAAATTTTGTCAGTATTAAATAACCCATTGAGGTTGATATGCAGTAAAATAAACCAAGCTAAACCAAAACCTGATGATGTTTAATGTTTGTCGAGTGCCTGGCTAAGAGGGCATGGATTTTCCCTATTTTCTTTTATACACGTTGCTAACATTTACGAAAGCTTATTTAAAATTTACAGCCACATCAAGTTGAAACATCGATTATATTACTGCTTTTTTTTATAATGCTGTTCGTCAGTATATTTAGCTACAAGTCAGTCAGTTAATTGTCATACGTGATACACGCTTAGGCGATCATATATTTTTCATTACATGACTGATATTTTCCAGCAGGTGGTTTCCATTTCTTTCTGCGGTAGACCAGTTACCATCCAAGACTATAGAACCCAGTCTGTTCTGCTGTTTACTCATAGCTGGGGAGAGAAGAAGTCGATTCATACCTTTTCCAAGGGTATTAGCACAAAAGTGAATGTAAGGGATTTGCTTGGAATTCGAACTCGGCTCTCCGATTCCTAAAACCGAGACGCTATCCTTTACTCTACTGCGTCCTGCCCCCTTTAGCTACGAACATGCCTTACTATGCCTGACAACAATCCTATCTGGAAACTAAAGAAGAAAAAGGCATAACTGAAAGGACGTGTAATAGTTTAGGTGAAGTACTAAAATTATAGCGAGGCGTCATCATTTTTGCAGTTTAAATTTCTAGATGTAACCGTTTCTTTTCTCGCACTCCTGCCTTGTGTAACCCTCTTCCGGCTTACAGCTTTACAGTCAACTTCGATCTTCAAAAATTAGATGCAATATCAATCGTCAACCGTCTCGAATTCTATTTATTTATTGTTCTCTCTCCTCAATGAATGTTTTCCTCGGATTCTTTCATTCTTGTTAACCACTTGTCTCTTAGTGACTTTATCGCCTTGTTTGGGATGAAATGATTAAACCGTAAACTGGGAAATATACTATTAACACTGAAGAGTTATATGACCGTATTTTGCTGACAAGAAGGACCAGCGAAGGGATGGATGTATTTATATAGTTTTTTTCCTTCCTTCCTGCTGCCTTGCTTTGTATACAGAAAAACATTTTATGTGGTGTTTTATAATCTACTAGTAGATTGACTGAAACACCGCATGCTTAACTACGCTAAACATATTTTCTAGGAATATGTAAATTTGAAACAAAAATGCTATCAAGTAAAAATTTAAAAAATACATTTAAGATATCTGACTATATCTCTGAAATGATGTATTATGATTACTTCTATTATTTACATTATTCTGATTGTTATCCTCATCTTCATTGACATATTCACAACCTTTCGACCGTTGTATGCTCCGGCTTTCGTCAAGACACATAGCTCAGTGGATAAAAGCATTGGTTAAATCCAGTGACTAGATCCAAAAAGGTGTGAGTTCAATACCAGGCAACAGCAGTGGTGAACAAATACTTGCAGGCACGTGGAACTAGAACAATATAATCCGTTTGACAAAATAAAGGGTTCGGTTCAAAATTCTAATCACTTGATGAAGGTCGGAGCGTATAAAGACCGAAACGTTGTGAATATAGCCGAGTGGTTAAAACGTTTGTATTCTGACAATGAGACCCGCGTTCGAATCTCACCATAGTCGATTTGTCAGGGAGGAGAACTCCTGATGTTATCGGAAAGGAGAGGTCGATCCCAGTGAGCGGCAACTGTGGCAAGTGCCTGAAAACCATACCAGGGGTTAACGCAAGCTTTGTGAGTGAAATTGGGTCGACGGAACCAGTGGGTTCTGTCGATAGATGTGCTAGCACAAAGTGACAAGTCATCGTGCTGAGCGTGCTGGCCTTGTTCAAAATGTTGATTACTCTAGATAACACGCTCTTTCCCAGAAACTGTAACTAAGGTCTGCTAAGCATAGTTGCAGCAGAAAACACAGGCGGAATCTGTGGGTGTTGAACAAAAACACAATGCGCCTGAGCAAGCAGTTGCTATAGGGATTAGCTAGCCGCCCTAGTAGACGCGTATACTCGAATACAAGTGGCCAGCTATATATACATACATTGCAATGAACGCTCGGAATATTGTAAATAATGTAAGTAAATTTAAGATTTTCTTCAGTAAAAACGATGATATTTGTAATGTTTATATATATCTGAAAATTCATTAAGTCTTTATTTAACCTATTTTTATCAGGAACTATGGCTAGTTTAGCTTGTGCATTTCACGGATAACAGATTCTTCCGTATGTTTTATATACATAATATTAATTTTCAAATAATGACGCATAGACCAATGTTGATATCTATTTTCGTATGAAGCTGTGAATGAGGATTTATTTATATAAACTTATTGTTTCATTTTTATATAAAGATATATTCGACGCCTGCGTAGATACATTAAGTCATATCCCCAGGACAACTTTTTCTCATATAATGTACTTAAATTTCATATTGATTACAGATGAAACATTGGAAATTTTCCAACACATTTTACTGGAGTTTTTGTTTTCCAAAATTATAGTATATGATTATAGAAAATTAGAGTTTAGGATTATCGAAAAATATAGTTTACGATTATAGAAATTTTTGCGTATGATTATAGTAAAAATATAGTTTATGATTATAGAAAATTATAGTTTAGGATTATAGAAATAATTATAGTTTATCATAATAGAAAAATATATAGTTTATAATTATAGGAACAGATTATAGTTTATGATTATAGGAAATTATACTTTATGATTATAGAAATTATATTTTATGATTGTAAGAAAAGTATAGTTTATGATTATGAGAAAATTATAGTTTATGATTATAGGAAAGTTATGGTTTATGATTATAGAAAAACCCAATAAATATGGATTAAACAACTAATAGATAGATTCAGTCCTAAAATGGTATTAAAAAGATGTCTGCATCAAAAAATATTTCTTCACCTTAAAGGGCACTGAATTTATTAACCCAGATACTCATGTTTTTTTTTTTCTTAAACTGAGACCTGGCGGGTGTTTGAAAAGACGCCATTTTTAACTTTTTCTGTTTAAAGGTCGTATTATCTCGATTGTCGATGGAAACGTGAAAAATCTCCAACAAACTATAGTGAAATTATTATTTTTCATATCTGTATTTTGCAATTATAATTTAGAAATATGGGAAAAAGAAGGATATTATTTCAAAATGATACAATAGACTTCATATTCTATGTGATGTGTCCCTACAGAATGTTGGCAATCATGGGTCTCCTCAATTGTCTGTCCTTTATAGATCTTAATAAATTTGGTCGTTTTTTTATTCACTTTAAACTCTGTTCCGCCATCCATTTAGTTAAGCCCGGTTGGTAGGTTAGGTGCTATTTTCCTCCTTCCGTCTTACCTTCAATTGGTCCTGTGAGTATCACATTTTCCATGCACTCTTTTCTCATTATATGCGCTATAAATTTCAACTATCTCTTCCTGGTGTTAAATATATGTCCTTTTTATTTCCATTTTCTCTAAAACTTTGTCGTTTCACACATGTTCGTTCTATGGTATTCTCAGTGTCCTTCGGTAGAACAAGATTCCTGTTGCCTCAAGTCTCTTTTTTACATCTGAAGAGACTGTCCCTCATTCACTGACATATAAGAGAATTGATATTACGTAACAGTTCAGTACTCTTTTATGCGTGTCTAACGATATTTTTTGGTTCTTAATACTTAGGTTTTCTCAAAGCGCCTTCGGATTTTAGTGTCGTACATTCCACCATCTCTTGAAACACTTCCCAAATATTCAAATTGTTTTAATTCATTCATTTTCGAATCTGCAATTTGTTATTTGCATGTACCACAAATATTGATTTCCGACATAATCGACATTCTCCAATTTACTTCATTCAATTGAGAGAACCATATTGAAATTTCCAGATCAAATTTCAATATACGAAATAATGAGACAACCTTTTATAATTCAGCTTCAACTTTGTTATTATCACAATGTTTTAAACTTTATGACTTACAGCCCTGACCATGTGCTTGTGGATCTCGGTAACCTTACGGAAATATCGAGTGGAACACTTTATTTAATATAGGGAGAAGGTTGGTCTCGCTGTGCTGACCATGTTTTAAAATATCTAGTTGTCTTCTTATTTAATATTGCTCAGTTATTGTCTGCAGCGTTTCTGCTTTGTCTAAGTCACCAAAGTGAGAAGTTATCTCATTAAACCACTAGCCTATTGTCCCGTGTGACAATCCTGAGTGCAGACCTCAGAGACAAAAACCTACTCTGCCTGCTGCTAAGACTTCTACTTCTTGTCGCGCTTGATTGCCTACACAGGCGATTCTTTTTTCTTATTGATGTCGATGCGTTGCCGAAGATTATTCGAATCGAAAAAAAACTCGATATAGGTCGGAGAGCACAACGATCGATATATTTTTTACAGTCCGTGTAACTAATCGAAATAGAAATTTAGTCACCTCCTCTTATTTTTATGCATTTCACTTTGGAGGAAAGTGAACATATCTTATCATGTATGTGTACTTCTTTCAGTATCTTTCTATATTTCTGAGATGAGGTATTATGTACACTATTTACATTATTCGGACTGTTGACCTCATCTTTGTCGCCATATTTATTACAACGTTTCGGCTGTTGTATGCTCAGGCCTTCTTCCGTGTCTGTCTATATTTCTTAGATGAGGTATTATGTACACTATTTACATTGCTCAGACTATTGTCCTCATTTTTGTCGACATATTTATTACAACGTTTCGGCCGTTGTACGCTCCGGCCTTCTTCAGGTGTTTCGAATGTCGAACTGCACCCTATTAGAGGACACATGGAAGTAGAACAGTCCACCAGTGAGTGAAATAAAGGGTTCAGTTTGACATTATAACAACCTGAAGAAGGCCAGAGCGTACAACGGCTGAAACGTTGTAATAAATATGGCAACAAAGATGAGGACAATATTCCGAATAATGTAAATTGTGTACATCTTTGTATGTATGTAACTGGAAAATAATGAGGCATACGGCAAAGTTGTATTAATTGGATTTATATTTTCCTAAAACACGATCAGGTAATTTCTAGTTTGAATGTAAGCAATTCATAGCCACGCTAATATTCAGAAAACTGGATGGCATTTTGACCTGAGGTACAAAGACTCAGCGACGATCATTTTTACTTGTTGCCTTACTTTAGACTTATATGACAGAAGCCAAGCTGAACATGGCGGTTGTCGTTAAGAATGCATGATATCATTTGTACCTCAAAGTTTATATTGTGGAAACTAATTATTTAAGAACGAAAGAATAAATTGTTTATGAGTTTCTCCCTTAAATGTTATTCATTTTTTAACACGTTGATTGGTTTTCAGGAATAATTTCGTGTGCCTAAAAGAAGTAACCATTTTTTTGAGTTCTTTTTTTTTTTTTTTTTTGTCTTTCTTGGCAGAAAATGAACCTGAAATGGTAATTTGTTGTGTAATTATTAATGTTCTTTTCGGAAAAAATCCTTTCTTGTTAAATGGATATGCTAATCTTTATATATTCCTATAGATGCCTTCGTTGCTAATTAGACAATGATGATATTTTTTTATACTAATTTTTTCTGCGTATTAACAATTTTTTTTTACCAAAATGTTGATTTTGTTTTTCTCATTTACTAATCAGATCTTTATTTTAGACATGTCGCTAATGAATTAATGCATGATTCATAATCTTTACGTCCAGCTTTGTAACAACTAAGAACCGTGGTAGTTTTACTTTCTTTTTTAGCAATTTTAAGTATTTTTTTATAACGAAAACTAACAATGCATCCAATTTGAAATATCAAGGTCCATTAAATTCATTAAAATTTAATCTGAATTTCCTGCGCAACGTGGTGCAGTGGTTAGCGAAACGGAACGACAAATTGGCGAGTTGATCTCGTTTCATTCATTTTTGAAAAAAAATATCTTTAGGAAATGTATCCAGGTGTTCGCTAGCTGGTTTTGTGTTATATAACAAAGAAGACAATCTATCTGTAGTAATCTGTCAGTCTAAAAGAAAGACAAAAGAGAAATAAAAAATCAACCACCTGAAGATCTTCAAAGATGGACAATCCTGAAATGCAGACTCCTGAGAGAAATCTGTCTGTGTGATACCTTAACACTCCAGATCCAGCTAACCAACTTTGACCAAACTTGGCAAATACATTGTACAATGTAAGAGATATGTTTCTAGCGTAAAAAATCGATAATTAAAAAAAAAACAATAATCGATAAAACCGATAAAATATCAATAAGTTCGACATTTTTCATCCGATGTGCTGTAAAACCGGTATGTAGGTTACTTATTTTATGACGTGCTCAACTATATGTCATTTTTTATTTCTATGCCAATGCGTTTAGAGAAAAACTGCGATAAGCCAAAGATAAATTGATTTCAACACAAATTTTAAACTAAAAACTACCTCAATTTTCAAGCAATATAATACAAACATCACTCAGTCGTAGCCAATAAGTTGATTGTTTAACAGTCATTTAACTTGATAAATGAGTCCACCCATATAGTGAAAACCCGTATAAATTCGGACAAATGGCGATTTTTACTGGTTTCGTTCTTATTTTTCGTTGATCTTTCAACCAGTCTTCATCAAATTTAACAATTGTTTTATAAATATATCCTCTTTTACATCCATGGTAGCATAATGACTAATTGACTTTCAAAAACTTTAAAATAATTGTGGTATGAACTGGGTTTTCATGTTGCATGTTTTACACTTTCATGTCGTCCGCTAACTTTGATTGAATAAATACAGACTATTTCTGTTATATCAGAAGCAGCATTAATTCAAAAAAAAAATTTAATGAAAGTACATTAAAGTAATTGGTGAAGATAAACACTGTTACATCTAAACATGATGCGATTTTTGTTTCATTCTATTTCAACGCTATTTCTGATCGACCAGCTGGGTATGGCTGCTAGTACTAAATAATTGATAAATCTTGTTGACGTGAATGTGCATTAGCTCTAAGCTGGAGCCAACCAAAATTAACTGATTTTGTATATTAATTCTAAACTCAGAATTTGAATGAAGATAAGCTTATTAGGTATTTACATTTGCAAAAATAAATATCAAATTGAATTGAGAAAATCAAAGAAATGTGTTGAGACTATTACAGATGAAATATTAAATGAAAAAACGTGAATGAATGTGTGAACGTGTCAAAGTTCCTTTTCTAGGAAAATGCGATACCGAAATTCGAAAGCATAATGAGATAGAGAAAGATGCCTTCTAATAACTAAGCAAACTATTAAGAAAGAAAAAATTCATTAGAAACAAATGAGTACTGTAATCTTATGTAATGTCTTTCCTCCTATATAGCAGTGAGTGCTTGACAATCTCCTCACAGATAAAGAAGAGGTTTACGTTAACAGAAATATTTCTATAGATGAATTCTGAGATTAACATTTGCCGCACATATGAGCAACGACCAAGTTTGAAAGAAACCACAAAGGAAAGGGATACTTATACGTAACATCAGAAAGGAGTTTGGTGAAATATCTGGAGCACATTACGAGGAAAGTGAGCTTGTGAATATTTGATTCATACAAGATATATTGAAGGCAAGAGGGACAAGGAAACCGGCGAGTAGCTTACATAATGAGCTTGTGTAAATGGTTATCTGAACAGGGATTAGAAAAAACAGCAGAAAAAAAAACCTACAAATAAGAGCTATGATCCCCACATCCTAAATGAACACAGTATATAGAAAGAAATGCCCCAAATCGGGGAAACTGTTTGATAGTAATCACGGAAATATATTAGTTAAAAATAATCATATTTATACGACATGCGAGATGGCAAACACTTTTTGCTGTAGCCTATGTTATCTGTTTTATTTGTAGCGTCCACATTAATTAAGCAGGCAAACTTAACAGACAATTTTTGAATATCTGTCTATACTTCTGAGATGAGTTATTATGTACACTATTATATTATTCGGACTATTGCCCTCATCTTTGTCGCCATATTTATTACAACGTTTCGGCCGTTGTACGCTCCGGCCTTCTTCAGGTGGTTAGAATGTCGAACTGAACTCTTTATTTCGCTCACTAGGGTAGTTTGTTCTAGTTCCACGTGCCATATTTAATGGATGTCAGTTATCAGTTATCTCCTGCTAATTTCCCTCAGAAAGTTCCCCACTGCCTTAACTCACACTCTTTGGGTCCTGTCACTGGATCTAACCAACGCCTTTATCCACTGTGCCATGCGTCCTTGAATGTGTTTTTGAAAAGTTCTTTCTTTAAACAAATTTGATTTGCGATAAAAAGTGGAGTCAACAAAAGGAAAGGTTGAACATTTTAAAGCATGCAAAACAGAGCACTATTTGATGTTTCTTATCGAGCTTGATTCAATTAGTTAGTTAGATTGAATACAAAAGTAGACTATATGAGTCAATGATTAGTTACCAGAAAAATGTTAATACCCTATCCTGATAACACTAGACAATATCTTTTTTACCAGACAAAAATTGTTTTTCTCTCATTCACTGTATTCCCTAAATATTACACCTTCGGATTTACTCCCATCTACAAAGAATTGATTTAGTGAGAAAGATTTAGTTCCCTAGTAAAGTTCAAAAGACATGGCACACAGTCCCTTTCTTAGAAAAATACTAAAACAAACAAAAACATTCTAGGACGCTTGAATCATGAAATTGCCTAAGAGATAGCAAAAAATAGCGGGAGAAAACGGTAAATATGTTATTCAAAACGTTGAAAAGGAAAATAATCATGTCTAAAAATAAACAGAATATTATTTGATTGTTACTTCATACACTGAACAACCTTTTTCATTGCCAAATATGAACTAAAGTTTCACCTCATAAATATAGTTAGTATGGCTGTCAAAACATCAGGCACGAAAAGAGAAACTTTTTTCAAAAAGTAGATGCTAAGTATGGAGTGAATTTAAAACAAGAATATATATATATATATATATATATATATATATATATATATATCAGCAAGTATTTAATACCCGACAGATGTATGGAAGCCTGGTGGAGTAATGTATTGAGGAATTGGAGAGCCGAGTTCGAATTCCAGTCTGATCCATTATATTCACTTACGTACCTTAACCGTGTGAAAGGTATGAATCCTCTTCTCCCCATTCTACGGGTAAATAGCAGACTGGGTTCTATAGGCTTGGATGGCAACCGGTCTAATAGAGGGGAAACCTCGGAATTCAAAACCGGCCTTGAGAGCGTTGGACTCCGTCAACCTATCTTGCCCAAGAAATACCATTTCTACCGCGGCGGCATTACACATGATGCCCCTACGAGTCACGGGATGGAAATATCAGATATATACCATTTAATCGTGTTCCTTCCTCTCAAATATTTATATGTAAAATTGCAATTATGTCTTTGTTTTAGCCAGTAATTTTAAAACTTGCACGGAGTTTGCCAGAAATAACTGTGTATCAAATATGATAACTATGTTATGCTTTGATTTTAACAATCTCAAAAGGCCACTCAGTGAGGATTGGATATCGTTCAAAGATTACTTAGACGCCTGTATTTCAAACGCTAGGCAGTGGATAGCGGTTCGGATTGAGGAATAGGGGAGCCGAGTTCAATTCCAGTCGAATCCGTTACATTCACTTCCGTGCTAATACCCTTGGAAAACGTATTAAATCCCTTCTCATTCCAGCTATGGGTAAATTGCAGGACTGGGTTCTATAGCCTTGAATGTCAACCGGTCTAGGAGAAAGATAACTCAGAATTCAAAACAACGGAGGTTCGTTTGCGGATCTTGTGGCACCTAGTGAGCCAGGTCCCTGTATTCGGCCCTACAAAAATTGTGGTTGGCTCTTCACCACTATAATCAAATAATATGTACTGGTGTCTGGTTTTCGGTTCCTAGTGATTGAGCGGCTTAACCGTCCTACGTCGAATACGACGGGAGAGTCTACCAAATATTCCATATTCTGACGCCTGCATTTGGCCATGTGCTATTTTTTCCCAGTTCGATCCACGTTGTGTGTCTTGCTGCACGCACATGATGTTTCACTAAGCCAATCCTTGTAAATATCTATATTGCAGGAAGACAGTGGTTGCCCGCTACGTGGAAATGGGAGGTCGACCAAACTTTGAAAGTGCACACGTGGAAGGGCAGGGGATCCAGCTATATATATATATATATATATATATATATATATATATATATATATATATATATATATATAACTAACACACAGAAGGAAATGAGAAAATCATCCCTTGTATCCTCACGAGAAAAATCTAGGTTCAGAGAAAAGCCCGATGTCACGTACACACGCTAATATTAATTGACGAAATCTGAATTTGAATAAACAATAATTGAATGTATAAGAAGTTTAATTCAAATGTCATTAGTCTATAAAGATATAATATTAGATCTTTTAAAATACTTTAATTACCTTTGCGTTTGAGTATAGTATCATGAAAACCTTAATTTTATATTTGGTCGGGATTTTTTTGTTCATAATTTCGTTTGCATATTCAAAAAGATTTTAACTACATCTGCATTTGAACACATCATTAAGAAGATATTAATGGCATATTTCTGTATATAATTAAGACGTCATGAACTGAACGTGTCTGTGAGCGTAGTTTTGATAAGACTATAATTAATTTGTTTGCCTTTGCGTATCGATGTAAATTTAAGTCATTCTAAATCATCTCTGTGATTGATAGTCATTTAGAAGACGTTCATTAATCCAATATATTATTATAATTCTGCTTGCACCCCCAACACACACTTAGTTACTTAGCTCGTACGTTGCGTACTACCATAAATAAGGGACTATTCCGTTTTGATCGCGTGGAAAAGACATACCAGAGAGACTACTTGTTTCAGTGGAAGAAAGTAAAAAAAAAAAAGAAGGGAATATAGATGTGATAACACTCTCATATGTTTAACGTCTGTTTCAGTGAAATGAAAAAGTTTTCAATTTTAAATCCGTTTGAATAACGACAAGCATTGATATTTATGATTGTTAGTGCAATATTTTGTTAAAGTTGTTAAGCTCAAATATTTAACGATAAAATAGAGGAATTTCTACGGACATTTTATTGTCGTAGAACTTGCCACGAACTTATTCAATTCTTAACTTAAGAATTAAGATTCCATAGAAAATTAAAATAGAAAAATCGGGAAATTTTCACGGGCAATTCTAATATATTTTTAAAAGATTATTTGACCTTTCTTATTTGTACAAGAGTTTAATTGATCACTTGATTGCGTACATATCTGTTTTCTCGGAATTAATTTGGCTGTTTGTTTTTTAATCTTTAAATGCGTCTACGTTTAAGAGTAATTTTAAGAAAAAGATCACCACTGTGTATATGTTTAAGATGGCTTCCCTCTTTATGCGTATCAACAGGGTGCGATGGGTAAATTGCCACCATTTTATTTTATTTTTTGCGCATGCGCGTTGATTGTTTTTCATTTTGTCGACTGCACATTATAGAAGGTTCAGTTGGACACCATCTGTGAGAAAAGAAGCACAATGAGTCAACACACTCCACTGGAAATTTGGAAACGGCATACTATACCGCTTGGCACTCACACCGGAAGTTCTAATACGAACATTTCAGAGTGTTTGGGCTTCAATCTG
Source organism: Acanthosepion pharaonis (assembly GCA_903632075.3). Lineage (NCBI taxonomy): Eukaryota > Metazoa > Mollusca > Cephalopoda > Sepiida > Sepiidae > Acanthosepion > Acanthosepion pharaonis. The sequence continues at coordinate 1,592,642 of CAHIKZ030005388.1, read as the reverse complement.
AGGACAGTGCAGAGGATTCCGAAAGAATTGGATGAATCTAATGGTGATTACGAAGGTACGATATCTCAGAAAACTCACTCTGATCGTTCCGATGAGAAAAGATCTCCTGAATTTGTTGGTGGGGCACTCAGATTTAACATCAACTGACTTGACAAGGTACTGCTTCTCTGGGCCAAGAGGGTTGTAGACTCTATATCTGGAAACAGTATCTTGCTTCATGCGAGAACTCATGACTGTGATACATTTTCTGCGATCACATCAGCTTTTACATCTGGCTACCTAACTCCCCAGATTGCAACCCCCTTTATTATGTGTGGGGCGCAGTTGAACGAGAGATCAGCAAAACTCCTTGTAATTTTGTTATACTGCCATAATCTTGGTAAGTATTATGACAGCGTTCATCAACAGGGAGACCGCCCAGGAGTTGGAATTGATTCTGAAGTTATCTGGAGGCCATGATTGAAGCTAATGGCGACTTTATTGAATGAATTTACTTTAGCGAATTTAACTTAGTGTTTCAAGATAGTTTTGTGTAATTCTAGTATATATATCTGTTAAAATAAAATGCTGGTGTTATTTTCATTATTGCGTAATTAAGACGATAATTTATCCATTGCACTCTGTATAAGAAGACTATATTTACAAATGCTGTAAAAGATTGTCTGTATTGTGCAAATATATGTAAAGAATATTCAGTTCAAGTTTTATAGTGTTAGGGAATGTGGAGATTTCAGAATCGCCATCCAAACATATTCACTCGGGAAAATGTTCTTTGTATTTGATTTTAGTTTAGTCAAGGCGAGTTACTTAGCATAATTTGCTCGGACCTGACCGAGTATTACTGGGCAATGATTCAATAGGCAATCGACGCGTTTCAATGATGCATTTGAAAACAAAATCTATCTTTCAAAGCAAAGAATTCTATGAATGAGTTATCTGCATGAAGTCTTGGAACTGGAAATAGAACTTTCCCCAAATGTGCCGTATTGTCCTCGCAGATTTTAACATGTTTAGCTTTATTCAACATATTTTGGTTAAAGGTTTAAAAAAAAAAAACTCTTAGTTACACAATTCAAAGCTAGAATCGTTCTTTTCTGCTCGAACCAACAATTTGTTTAAAAGAAAGTATAAGTGACAGTTCGGCAATAATTCTTCTGAATTATAGCGCCATGAATTTATATGAATAACAGTAGCTTGAAAAGAGCCTGCAAACACAAAGTCGATTGTGCCGTTCGTTATATCAGTTTTTATTCTCTGAAAATTCAATATAAATTAGTTTGTCATAGCAACTTATTTGTATAAAATATATGCCCGGCCTTCTTTAGAAACAGTCTATATTTCTGAGATGAGGCATTATAACTATTTACATTGTTCGGACTTTTGTACATATCTTTATTGCCATATTCCCGATGTTTCGGCCGTTGTGGCTTCGACCATCTTAAGAATCTGTCTATATTTTTGAGATGAGGTATTGTAACTATTTACAATATTTACATTGTTCGGCTGTTGTCCTCATCTTTATTGTCATATTCCCCTTCAAAATCTGTGTCTATTTCAAAGATGAGGTACTTAACTATTTATATTATTTACTTTGTTCGGACTATTGTCCTCATCTTTAATGTCATATTCACGACCTGTCGGCCATTGTACGCTCTTTTCTTCAGGATATATCTATATTTCTTAGATGAGGTAATATAACAATTTACACTCTTTATATTGTTCAAACTGTTGTCCTCATTTTTTCTTGCAATATTCACGACGTTTAGGCCGTGCTAAGCCCTGGCCTTCTTTAGGATCTGTCTATATTTCTTAGATGAGGTATTGTAACTATTTACACTATTTACATTCTTCGGATTATTTTCCTCATTTTTATTGTCATTCATAACGTTTCGGTCGTTTTACGCTCCGAACTTCTTCAGGAACTGTCTATATTTCTGAGATAAGGTATTGTAACTATTTACATTATTTACATTGTTTGAACTCTTGTCCTCATTTTTATTCTCATATTCACAACGTTTTGGCCGTTGTACGCCTCGGCCTTTTCAGGATATCTCTATATTTCTGATATGTAGTTTTGTAAATATCTATACTATTTACATTGTTTGAACTATTGTCCTCATCTTTATGTTCATATTCACGAGGTTTCAGCCGTTGTACGCTCCGGCCTTCTTCAAGTGATATACGTCTCCAGTAGATAAAACACTGGTTGAAGTAATCCAGTGAGGTGAGAGTTCAATACCTGGTTAAAGCAGAAGTGTAAAACCTGGAGAGTTGAGTTACTGAAGGGAAATAATTGAAAATGAGATATCCAGAAATGACATGTCATGTGGAACTAGAACAAGCTATCTCAGTAAAGAAAATAAAGGTTTCGGTTTGAAATTCTAAAGTATATCACCTGTAGAAGGGCGGAGCCTACAACAGTCGAAACGTCGTGAATATGACTCTAAAGATGAGGACAATTGTCGGAACAATGTAAATGGTATAAAGAAGTATAATGTATAAGAGAATGATCAACTCTTTAAAACTCATAAAATTACTTATTAGAAAAAATCTCAATGTTGTTTAATATTTGTCGAGTGCCTGGCAAAGACCACTTGAATTTTTCATGTTTTCTTTCATACATATCGCTAATATTTGCGAAAGCTTATTCAACATTTATGACCACATCAAATTGAAACACTGATTCTTATGCGATCAGCGAAACCAAGCAATGTCAAGCCTGGTCAGTTCCTTGATGGGTAACCTCTTGGGATCACAAAGAGATGTAAGTTTGGGTATGCGTGTTGGGTAATGGATACAGTATCGAAATTCTAATCGAAAAAATCGAGTAATATTCAATTAAGAGCAAATGTGAAAAATAGGACTTCTCTCCCCATCTATGGGTTAATTAGTAAGACTTCTATCACTAAATCATTATTATATAAAAAAGATATACAATCTAAAAATAATTTCTTGCTTTATATAACCTGCAGAGGTACACTATTTTCCTCAAGGGCACATGGCGCAGTGGATAAAACCGTTATTTACATCCAGCGACAGGACACAAAGAGCGTGAGTTCAATACCCGGTTAAGGCAGTGGAGAACTTGGAGAGGGAGATTAACGGGAGATAACTGATAACTGACATCCATTAGACATGGCACGTGGAACGAGAACAGTCTACCCCAGTGAGCAAAATAAAGAAATCGACATTCCAACCACCTGAAGAAGGCCGAGGCGTACAACGGCCGAAACGTTGTAATAAATATTGCGACAAAGATGAGGACAATAGTCCGAATAATGTGAATAATAAACCTGCAAAGTGTTGATATATCTTAAAAAACAAATCAATCTATCAATTCAGAATTAAATTGGTTGGAAGCTATTTAGTATTGCGAAACACAATACGTTATATTCTTAAATACAGTAATTAAACCTTGCTAACCAGATGCTTCCTCTGTAGCTAAATGGCATAACACGTCAGGCATATGACGATACAGGTTCGGTTCCTGTCGGAGGACATATATCCTATGAGATTTTTCGGATATTTAGGCCGGTAAATGTTGTTGATATTGTGTATTATAAAGAGAGAATTTACTTAAATATTTCTATCTCTAAAAAATAGCCTATAAATTGAAAATATTAAAATAATTGTCCATTACATAATATATTATGACATTTGTTTACGTTAAAATAAGTTTGGTTCTGATCGGACCGTCCGAGAGAAATCATGGGAAATTTGTAGTTTAAAAATAGTAATTCAACCTTGCTAAAGAGATGCTTCCTCTGTAGCTAAATAGTATAGCACGTCAGGTTTTATAACGGTTCCTTACAAGGAACCGTTTTGATTCCGGTCGGGGGACACAGATTTTCGATGAGATTTCTCGAACATTCAGTTGTTAATTCTAAGATGATTTAATTAAATCTTTGTATCTATAAAAATAATATATAAGCAGAAATATATTAAAATAATTGTCAGACATTCCATCTCATAACACACACACATATATATATATATATATATATATATATATATATATATATATATATATATATATATATATATATAAGGATATTACACCGAAAATATGTCAAAATCGCTACACAATTGCAGTCGTGTTTCGGTGCGTATTAATGCATGCCATCAGGTGATTGTAAATTACTGGCGACTGAACGAGTTATTTAGATTTAACAGCAAAATAACTTTTTTTTACGAAAAAAAGAAAACGCTCATATATATATATATATATATATATATATATATATATATATATATATATATATATATATATATGTATATATATATTTATATAATAGTAATAATAAGGAGTGCCAGAGAAAAGCGATAATAACAGGAAAAATTGAAATATGAGCTCTGGTAAAAAAAAATGCAATGATAACAGCAAAAATTGCAATATGAGCACTGGTAAAAAATGTAAACTGAAGACATTAGGTTTATATTACACAAAACTTCATACAAGGACCATGGCTCAGTGGATAAAGGCCTTAGTTAGTGACAGGACCCAAAGAATGTGAGTTCAATACCCGGTTAAGGCAGAGGGAAATTAACAGGAGATAACTGATAACTGACATCCATTAAAACATGGCACGTGGACCCCAGTCAGCGAAATAAATGGTTCAGTTCGACATTTCAACCACCTGAAGGCCGGAGCGTACAACGGCCGAAACGTTGTATTAAATATGGCGACAAAGTCTGAATAATGTAAATAATGTACATAATACCTCATCTCAGAAATATAGATATATATGTATAGACACACACACACACACATATATATATATATATATACATATATATGGAAAGAGAGAGATAGAATAATCATTTCTGTTTAATTTTAGACAAATTTTCATTGTTTAAACCGCAATTTCCCTCTCTTTCCTTCTCCCTGAATTTTATAGCTAACGTATCATCGATTATATTATTTCGATCGATCGATGTCTACCATGCTGTTAGCCAGGAGATAAGATCTTAAATTTGAATGTACTATGTCAACTCACGGATTATCTTTTACCAACTGGACTGAAATTATTGGTGCCGGAGACTATTTTTGTGTAGACCACTGTCTGGGTTTTGTAAGCAGACACAGGAATCGTCAAAGTAGGCTGTCAGTAGATGATGACATTTGAAAATGTGAATATTGTAAGATGATGTTATCTTCTGAACGCTGAAAGAAATTAGAATGGCGTCTCCCTTGCAAATAAAACTATATTATGTCGTTGGAAAGAAAACAAAGCATAATCGGCAGGAAATTATATTTAACCAGACAAAAGGAAAAATTCATATCGAGACTATTTAATCTATAGCTTCAAACATTCAGATAAGTATACAATCAACTGCGTATGTACAGACATGAAAAGAAATATAAAAATAGAAACCTATATACACGGTGTCCATAAAGTTCGTGTTCACTTAAAAAATTATAACTTTATTTGTATTTGCGATAGAAATGATTTCTAAAAAGGATTAGAAAGAAGTAAATCTATATTTTTTAAGTTTTATTGAAATTTTATTTAAGTTTCTACATGTCCTGCATCATTAGCATTACAAAGGGTAATACGATTTTGCAGTTCACGGAAAATATTTGCCAACTGATTTACAGTAATGCCTGAAATCACATTAGTTATTTTAGGTATACTTAAAACTGGGTACATTAAACTTTATAACATTTTTTACAGATTATTTTTATCGCAAATACAAATAAAGTTTAATTTTTTTTAAAGTGCACACGAATTTTATGGAGACCCTTTATGTGTAATTGTTTACATATCTTTAGTTTTGTCAAATTGTAATATATTTTGAAAGAAATCGAGAAATTTAGTTTGCGTTGACTGCAGCAATCATTTATAGTACGTATTAAATTTTAATATTAAGTAGTTGGAAAAAGTTAAATATGATTTAGAAAATTAAAAAAAATGATTTTATAAGATGCAAATCCTAGTTTCGTTTTATATGTTGCATAAGCCAAGATTCAGTTGCTGACAATACTTAGAAAAATTGAATTATTGGAGAAAAGCATTAGACTGAACCGTAATAAACATTGGTTAAAAGCAAATAGATATGAATGCGATAAAGGATCAGAAATATGCCCGACATTAAGAGAATAAGAATTCCTCCGATGATATGATATTGGCGCACACAATCTTTAGAACATGCAGATGGTACCGTGTGGATTGTAGACTCAGATCGAAAACTACAGGGAATCATAGACAAAGGTTTAAAGGAAAGCGGAATTAGCGAAGGTGGAAATAAACACCAAAATCAATCATCAAATGACATTTTAAAAAAAAAATGGTTTCTGAGTCGTACGATCTGCGCCTACTTCGATTTTTAAAAATCTTTTGGAAATAAATATTTAACATTTTTCGACCAATCGGTCGCAATCCCGTCGAAAATAAAAAAAAGAAAAAAACATATTTCATGATCCCTTTGAAGTAAAGTCTGTAGACGGACAAAAACTGTAAGGAAGTAAAGAGAAAGCGCGGCAAGATACTTCAACCGATTCACGACACGACGGCATAAATGAAATTCCCTTATTCATTCATCTTCATCACCAACGTGACATTTACACTTTTTCTCAGCAAACATCATGACATTCACCCTTCTTCCTCACCGAGCTACGTGACACTTACTCTTTCCAGGTCAGTTTCCCTCTCATATATAATAGTTCTTTTAATCTTAACAAACAACTTCAAACAACTTTTAACACATACAACCAGAGAAAAATAGTTGTAAAAATACGGAAAATATATTTTATTGTTTTATAATTTCATCCTTTTTTTGCATTGCAATGTAGTAGCTACAACACGAGGCTCTTCCATACTACTGAAAATTCTTAGTCTTCAGCCGACTACTTCATTTTACACAACAACGTGGCGCCTCAAACGCATACACACATACATGCTATGGATAAGTATATATCTTCTTTTCTTGGAAAGTGCTGATTCAGATCAGCAAAATGACTGTCAATCAATTATAAGAAGACAGAATGAAGAGCCCAATATGCGAACTACGAGTTTGAAGGCTCGGTAAATTGTCAAAAGTTGGAAAGTGTGTTCCTACGGGCCTGCCAGTAGAGAATCGCGAACCTGTCGAGTGTTGGGTTTCATATTATTTCTTTTTATATTTTTATCATTTTACCCTAGGCAAGTTGATAATGCCACTAAAACGAAAAAGGAAGGAAGTGGAAAAAATGTGAAAAATGTGGGAAAAAAGAACCAAAAATCCAATCATAAACAGGAAACAAAGGATAAACCTCTACTCCTGTTCAAAAGTCGGGGAATGAATGTGAACTGGCCAATAGGTGAACTATCTACTCCGATTAAAGAAGAAATTAAGAAATAAAACTTCAAGTTTAAGCGGAAATGTTAGAAATATAGAGTTAAGATAAGAGCTTCTGCGATTCAAAGGCTTTCAACATTTTCATCAGAAATGAGTTCAACGTGTGGGGGATGTTTTACACATATTATATATATATATATATATATATATATATATATATATATATATATATATATATATATATTCACGTTTATACAGATATCTCAGAAAAAAAAGAAGACATCTACTTAGTCATAACATGTATGTGTGTGTATGTGTTTGAGGCGCCACGTTGTTGTGTAAAATGAAATAGTCGGATGAGGACTAAATATTTTCGGTAGTGTGGAAGATCTTCGTGTTGTAGCAACTATATTCCAGTGCAAAAATAAAATTAAAAAAAGTATGAAAATATTTACGTAGTTTTCTTTTATAGTCCCGAAAATAACAGCACCTAGTGAGTATCCTGGTAGACAAGGTGGAGTAAATTTTACAAGACCATTGGAATGAAAAAAACAAAAAAAACTCAATATTGATGATGGGGGTAATTAGCTGTTATATAATCAACATCATTCAAATATTTCAGCTGACAAATTTAACATTTCTTTTCTAAGGTTTATCTTTGCAGTCACTCCATAAAACTAATATGATTGTGATCCCATGAGACAAAAATATTACGTTTTTATTTTTTTCACTGCTTAACACTAGGATGACCAGCTCCTTTGATATTACGCCATGAAGCAGCCATCTCTAATATATTCAATATTCAAGTCAGGAATAACAAGACTGAAAAGAAATTCACAAATATTAGTATACCTCATACTGAAAGTGATTATATATATATATATATATATATATATATATATATATATATATATAAATTATGTGTGTGTGTATAGATAGATAGATAAATAGATAGATTGGGGACATAAACACAAGTATTATGGCTTGTGAGAAATTTTTCAATGCATTTACTCTATAAATAGCCTTGGCCATTCAAGGTAAAACCTCAAATATCAGCTATTCCACTGAATATTTTTTTAAAGAATTAAGTCTGTTAAGCATCTTTGCTAAAATTCAATAATTGTCCATAAGCCTCAGCATCGAACCAAAACTAGTTATTCCATAGGAATTTGTTGAAAATTTGAAGGTGTCGAAAACGACACCTCGGACATCGTAGTGTTAAGTAAAAGATAATTATATCAGTTGAAAATTTATTTTTGTGAAAAGTTCACGTACGTGTTTTAATATATATGTTATAACCAGGAAATATACATGCAAAACACATTGTTCATATTTAAGTGATTTATTGTTTATTCATCGATTCATATATCTTACTATCACTGTTCCCGTTTTTCTAAATGAGATTTTTTTCTTAGTCTTTCTAATCCTTTCGATTCGTCTTAAATCTAAACATCTCACAGCACTTGGTTTTCTGAAGGTTTAACAAATGACCACATTTGAATTATCTCCCCTTGTTGAACCTAATTTGATGGAAACCTAAAATATGATGTTAGTGAAGTACTATATTTTATCTCTACTATAGTTATGTTATCAGTCTTTAAAAAGCAAAAATATCGAAACACTGAGAGAAAATTACTTTCATATCTCCAACAGATATCTGTATTTTTGGAAACTTTAGCTTGTGATCATTAAGCTATTACTGAGTACGTACCTTTGATTAGATAGAGTTAAAAGAACAGAACCCCCCCACCCTTACGCGGTCTATTTCAGAAAAAAAAAATTAAAGTTTATTCACTTTTTGTAAAGTTTTGTTTTTTCCTTTGTCTTCTGTGAAGAACCATTTCGTTGGTGGGTTGCCCTAGGTCCATAAACCGATTGACAGCAACTTCAAAGTCTTGTTTACAGTAGATCTGTTCGTGTTTCATACATTCAAACACAGCAGACGAGAAAATATTTCGTAAAAACTTAGCGTGACTTGTTAGTCTTCTTTGTTAAATCGATTATTGAAATGATGGAGAAAACCGAATGTTTTATGTACTAGTTTTCGACAACGCACCTCCATACTAATATTATTTCTACCGCAGAAAAGAGCATAACATATTTAAGTTGAGATCTGTCGTTTTTTTTTATTATTATCAGAAACATTATGTCTGTATCAGAAAGTGAAGGTATCTGTATCCAGAAGCCGTAGATAAAAATGATAAGCTTCCAAGAAGTGATGTGTATTTCGTAACCGAAAAAAAAGTCCAAAACTTCATTTCCATGAATTATCTCCGATATGGTATGACGATAAACTACACCCGGCTGAAAGACCTCTTGATCGGGAGATTGGAGATAGCGTGGAAGCACATCTCATTGCTGTTGTTCCCAGGTTCACACTGACTAGGAGTGGTAGAACATTTCGAGGTCCTGATTATGAGCAAATAATAAACCCCCAAGCAAAAATCAACATTACATTTTTTATAAAATGAGCAACAATAAATTTTATGATCTACAAAATATATATTTAAAAACATACCTTTACAATAAAAAACATAAAATTACGTACAAAATGTTTCGATTTCAGCATTAAATAACCCATAGAGATTGATATATCGCTAAAGAAAATCAACCAATCAACCATGAATTCTGTGAAGTCTAAAGTACACATGCCTCGAACGTGCTTTCTCCAATATTTAGGGGTCGCCGATTCAAACTTATCTTTTATTAAAATTCTAGTATGCCCATGCTGTTCAATATCAATTAAACTGACAAAGACTAATTTCTACTCAAACGTACATATACGCTAAATATAACGTCTGTAGTCATTGAAAATGATGTTAGATTATAAATAAAATCCTTTGAATCCATATGTGTTTTGTTTACTTTTGGTTATAAAAATTGAATTAGAAAACATGGCTTTCGATAAGTCCCAACGAAAGATGGGCATTTTGCAAAAATGGTAAATGAACGTTACTTTACTGTGACGCCTTTTGTTGCTCAGTGGTCTACGGCACACCTCGGTGGCAAATGAGTTTCACAATATAAGGAAGACGCAGGTTTAAATTATAACGAAAGCAACATTTACTTTATTTAGAATCTCAAGTACAACGGCCAACAGATTTTAATTGCACTGTTTTTAAAGCAGAGATCTTTACCCAAACACGTTTATCCACTGAATATAATGTTCATATTAATGGGCATGCTCTATAAATTATACATAGAACAAACTGAGATTACTACGTTCAGTTGTTCAATATGCAAATCAGCATTCGTTCCAGCGGACTATTTCCCTCATGTATTGTTGGTGAGAATCATCAACGATATTTATCCGGAAATGTAAAATTCAGTAAACCTCGCTCCCGGCTATGCTGTACAATTCTCAAATTCTTCTACCTGTACATAAATTATCGAAAACTCTAAAAACATTCTGATTCAATCTTACTCATCAAATAGATACAACTTTGGTTCCAACAATGAATATTTTGGCATATTGCTTTCTAATAAACCAAATAATGACCATCTTGTTATATAGGAATAAAGTCTCGCTACCGACACTTGGGTTTGAGCACAAATCATCAGTAGACAAAGAGAGGTGATCCCATTTGAAATATGTAGATCACGCGATCCTAAAGGAAAAGTATATATGAGAATTAACATGGCGACTATTTGATCAATATTTCTGTTCTATCCGCTATTATACGGATCGCTATTCTCTATACTATTCACTATTCTAACTCTCTATACTGATCACTATATGGATTACTATTCGGTGGCTACTTTTCGAGCGAGTATTATCGAGCAAGTATTATTAGTGCGAGTGTTATTCGAAGGCGTCTGACACCAGTATTGTTCGACGGCGTTACTATAGGTGTATCTGCGATTGCAATGACTCTACTACAAGGAGCATTACGAAAGTGACAACGAATATTCGTTGACATCACAAACATTCTTTAGATGATGAAAGTCTGTTTGCTAATATTCCTGTTAACGACACCATAGAAATAGCAAACCAAGATTTATATATTTAAGTTCCCATGTTATAATATTAGATTATTTTACGTAGACCTATATCTTTTAAGACACAACTATTATTTAAGGTAATTAAAAATGGCTTGAAAAATGAGATATTCACAGAAGAGATTGAAGGTATGGAGGTCAGAGAAAAATAAAAGATAACAGATAACAATATTGAGTAAATGCATGATGAACAAGGTTCAGTAAAAATAAGAAAAGGTCAACATATATTAGGAGCTACAATGGAAGTTGTGGAGAGCCATGATCATCTATATCCTGAGAGGGCACAGCGCATAAAGTAGCTGGTAACAGCCATATACAGACTGACAGTGTGGTTATGATCACGCGTCTTTATCTCACTATATCTACATGATCTATATCGAAAAGAAGGTGTTTAATATTTTCGTCACACCTAAAATATATGCCATTTATATTCACATTTTTATATTAACGGAAAACATTGATGAGTTTGAAAGACCTTAAAGAACCCTTTGAAAGTAACCAACTTATAAAATTTACTTATGATACCAATATTACAAATAGAATTAATTTCCTTGACGTTCTACACCTCTGTGCAAATTAATTGAAACAAAACTAATACTTCCATTATTTTTTTTTTTCGTATTTGTCCAATGAAACATGATCCAGTGCACCTGTTAGTACTTTGTATGTCCATTCCTCGAAGTCGTTCCTTGCAGATTGACCACAGATTGACCACAGATTCTCTATTGGATTTAAATCAGGAGAGTTTCCAGGCCAGTCTATTGTACTTTGATTTGTTCATTGGTAACGCTTGTCAGTGTGTTCGTGCAGCGTTACAATTTTTGTATGCTTCCTTGGAGTAACGTCCATCACAGACAACGGTCGTAGGAGCAGATTATCGACAGTCGTGACAATAGTGCCTGGACGTGATGAAAATCTGATACAATCACCGATGACACAGTATTATTCAAGTCAAACAAATTTCATCATACACCCCGAAAATAGATTCATATTACTGCACACCACTGCAAATGACCTAATCTATGGAAAAAATAGAAATCAGTCATTTCAGTGGGCCTAAAACTGACCGTATGATGATAGACAGGAAGGTAAAGCGGGTATTTCAATTAATTTGTACAAAGGTGTAGTAGGTGATCATAAATGTTGTGGTACGATCCACCTAATTTACATAGTGGAGTACCGTCCATATAAATATGGGTTGGTACCGGGAAGACGGAGGAGGAAGTAAGAAGAGATTTTGTGTTGTATTATTATTATTTCATGCTTATCCAAGCTTCAACAATAATGATGATTTTATCACTTCAAAATATAAAAAAAATCCATAACTAATCATTTATATCTTGTTAATTATAAAAGCGAATGCTG
>CAHIKZ030005388.1:1545000-1575000 GCA_903632075.3 Acanthosepion pharaonis | reverse complement strand
TATGCTATGGGGTGCATTTTTTAGGCCCACCCCCTTGAGAGTATGTGGTATTATGGTATATGGAGAATTAACTTTTTTGTGGAGAATGTGTCAATTGTAACGAATGATGGGTCGTGAATCGGATTAGCTAAGTATAAGATAGTAAGTGATGACCAGCCTCAACCCATTCAGTCCTTTTCGGCCTTGTTCCACAATTGTGCATTTTATGCAGTAAATCTTAACAACAAACAAAATATCGTAGCAATTAGAAAAATTTAGAAACGCTATTTTATATTCATATTGTCAAATTATGTCAAACATTCTCTTCATATATAAAGTAACTGACTGAAAAATTAAGTTGTAATTATGTAAATGGCCGCTTCTATGCTGGAATCGTTCGTCATTTATTGACTGACAGACAACGTTTCATTACTCTCAAATGAAATTCATCATTTCTATCTCTTCAACTATCTTTTCAGGAAATTATCTTCTCAAGTCCATTAATAAGTATCCCCTTTTCTAATACAGATGTGAGCATTCTTCGTAATCTTTTTTATGCTAGTTTAGAAAGTTAGACTTTCAATTTTATTATGATTTCCCTTCCTAGTTTCATCCATTTTAATTCTTGTTGCTATTTGAAATCTTCAAATAATGCTTTTATTATTTGGTAGAGTTTTTCCTGACATAGCTGCGCCCATTTTTAGGCTGAAGGATTTTATTCATTAATACATAATGTAGCCATTCACTTGAAGCTGTTTTTAAGGTTGAGATCATAGACAAAGAACACCATTGGGAAATTCGTAAACTTAAGGAATCATCACATATGCTATGCCACAAAAATCTCCTGAGCCGACCAAGCATAGAAATGAATACAATATAGGAACCAGTAATAAGGAGTGCCAGAATAACAACAAAAAATTGCAAAAAAAAAAAAAATGAAACGATAACAGCAAAAACCGCAATATGAACACTTGTAAAAATGGTTGCTGATGACATTAGGTTTATAAAACGCAAGAATACATACACCGATGTCCTCAAGGACACATAGCACAGTGGATAAAGGTGGTAGTTAGATCCAGTGACCTGATCCAAGAGTATGAGTTCAATATCGGCAGTGGAGAACTTGGAGAGGGGAATTAACAGGAGATAACTGATAACAGACATCCATTAAACATGGCACGTGGACCTAGAACAGTCTACCCCTGTGAGTAATGGTTCAGGTCGGCATTCCAACCACTTGAAGAAAGCCGGAGCGTACAACGGCTGAAACGTTGTAATAAATATGCTGACAATGATTAGGACAATAGTCAGAATAATGTAAATAGTATAACCCGAGTTCTTCGTTTAATATTTTTGTTTTAGAAGCATGTTATGTTTTTGGAAAATACTAATCCTACAGGAAACTGATGTGACTTTCCTTATGTCATATACTAAAATGTTTATACCTAATTTATACGCCTATTTGATGTGTTTAGATTTGATTAATTCCACGTCTTAAGGTTTTGTGAATGATTCAATGTATTCTCCATTCCATCAATCTTTCCAAGTCTAGGTCATAATATTAGCTTCATCTTAAGTCCTAATTCTTGGAACATTTGTTAAAGAATGTAATTTCTTTTTCTAGCTCATTCTTGTACCAACTCTGAACAATTCTTTCATTAGCCTATCTCCTCCATCATTAATAAACAAACATCTTGAGGGTAAAAAAAGACAATGCTTTCTAGTAGCAGATACGCATGGCATGTATTACGGAATGTTTAGGTTTTGAGGAGCGTGCAACGACCTCTTTTTTTTTACTGTTGTTCTAAGGTCTACTCGAGGTGGTAGCATCTGTTAGGGCCCCGGCTATGGGAAACTAGTTAACCCCAGACAGAAACAAAAGTATATGAATGTATAAAAATATTTCTTTATAGTAAAAATACCAGCAATACATTTTTAAAGCAAAATGACCAGGAATAAATTTATCTGTAATCGATTTCATAGAATTGCGTTTTTAATATATTTAGTTGAAGTCATAAAATTATGACCAAAATATTTATATTTAGGCATTAAATAACCCATAGATATATTGATATGCCGCTAAACAAAATCAATCAATCAATCAACAGAATGTCTAAATATTTAAGTCTCATTTTTTTTCCAATCTGTGCTTTTACATGCGCAGGGTATACAATAGGAAAATATTAAACTTATTTAACCTCTTATGTCATCCTTGTGGTACTCCTAAGGAAGTTTGAAATTATAAGTTTGAAATTATTCTATCTTTGGGTTTTCCTCAGAAAATTAAGACTTTGTTGATTAATGCAGTTCCTTTATCAGCTGAAGTCATTTCATGATTTCAGAGCGTGGAACACAGTTTCTGATGGATGAGAAATGGAAGATTATATTTATGTTGTCAGTCTTCTGTCAGATTGATCTTTCATGTCTAAAGTCTTATGTTTGATAAGCATGCTTTTTTTTTCGGCAGTTGTTTGATGGCATATACTGCATCAGTGTGCCACTTAACAAAACGAAAGACTAATTGGCTTGTGAAGAGTTGAGTTTCAGAAACAACGTGAGCTTAATCGAATGTTCATTAATACTTTCACCATGAGGAATTCAATTGACTTCACTTTGCATGTGTGAGAGTCTGAAAGACTACCATTTTCTTTCCATAGAACATTAATGCTTGCTAAACCCCACTTTTATCAGATGCCTATCTGATTGAAGACTTCTTTCGTAAAATTGAGAAACATGATAATGAATTCAAGAAGAAAGTAAGCTATTTTCAAAAGTTCAGCTTCAACGACAAACGATGCCTTATTATTTCTTAGTTTTCAAATAGCCTTCTTAATTTTTCTCATGAGTAGATACATAAATTTCTTTTTATGATTGGAGACAGATTTTGTAAGAATTTAATGCATATTAGTTATATGTTCTATTCCTGGAGTCATTGCTTTATTGGGGTCAGGATTTAAACGTTATCCGAAGTGTATTTTTTAATTATGTTCTATCAATATAATTCCAAAGAGCCACTCCAGGTAGACGTATACTGCGTGGTTGTATGTTCGTGAGAAGAGATAAGCAGAGAAGTTCATGGGGTTAGACAGGCAGGAAAGATAACGTTTCAGAGGTCAAGATTCAAATGATTGAGAAAACATCCTACCAGGAGTCCGTCCAACAATGCAGCAATTCTTAGAAAGTTACGAATCGAATACGAAGGGAATAGAGCTGATTCCTGTTTGTGTACTTGGAATGGCTGGTCCCAGTTGAAAAGGTCAGAGCTGCTGTGACCGAGGAATGTATCTCGCCAGAACATATGCCGTGGAAATAGCGATAGATTAGAGAGAGGCTCCTGACTTTTTCGTCTGTGGGAAGGGTATTGTGGGATTCAAAATAATCTATTACAAACAAGACCAAGTAGACGCTTTGCGACTCCATCAACACAGGCAATAGAGAACTGGACAGTTTCAGCAGAGATATGGCAGCAACATTCTATTTTAGGTTTGACTTTGTTTATTCTAATATATTGTTTGTTTTAATATATCTTTAATTCTGAATTATCTGTCTTTCATGGAAATTCGTTTATCTCTTTATTTAATATAATATCATTGTTTTTGCTTAACAAGTTTTTCTTTATGCCTGAACTACCTTCTGGTTGCTACTCTGTAGAAAATAAATAGGTCATTTCTTCTTTCTTTTCTCTCCCTCATTTTATCTTTCTTTCTCCTCTGACCAACACCCTTATATCCAAACTTACACTACTTCCTTGTTTTTATTTGCTCTCTTTTCTCCCTTTTTCTTCACTTCTGTCTTCATCTGTCCGGCCATTTGCTTCAATAATTTATCATCCATTGACTGGTTTGAAAAATCCTTGTAAATTTTTTTTTTCAATTTACAAGGTGAAAATGATTATTAACCTAATGTAATCTTAATTCCTATTTTTTTTTAATATGTTGCTCAGTTTAATTAAAATATTGAGCTCTATGTGGGAATCGGTTTTAATATTTAATATTTTATATTGCATTAATAGGATTCACTTGGATAATATACCAACGGATTATTACCCATATATATATATATATATATATATATATATATATATATATATATATATATATATATATATATATATATATATATATATATATTTGTGTGTGTGTTTGTGTGTGTGTATATATATATATATATATATATATATATATAGCTAGAGAGAGAGAGTGAAAGAGAGGGAGTGAAAGAGAGAGAGAGAGAGAGAGAGAGAGAGAATGAAACCAAGGCCGATTTGGCTGGAAGAGGGCTTCTTGATGTTATGTGCCTGGGAAGGCATGATCTCAGACGGCGGCAACTCTGAAAACCATATCAATGTCAATGATTTTGGAATCACGAAGCCACAAGTCATCGTGGCCGAGAGATTGAGCACATTGCTCTTGTCCAGCCTGTTGATCTTGCCCGATAAACCGATCTCTCCCAGAAACTGTAACTAAATTTGCAGTAAAAACCACAGGTGGGCTGTGTGGGTTTTGAACAAACACAAATGCACCTAAACATTATCTGCCCTATTAGGCAATCCTGCTCGGATACGAAAGGCAAGCCATTATAAATCCCACGTTCATTTGCAAATCGACATGCCTGAGACTGTATTTTAGTCTAATAGGATGTGAACATCGTGTTGTCTTTCAATATTGGCTTTAAAAATTGTTGATCTTATCGAGAGTCTGTATTCTTTATTCGTTGGGAAAATGATGAACAAGTGTAGTTCATTTGACACTGCGAATATCGAAGCACCATAGAACATAAAGTGACCATCTGTTCTTTTGATGGCTCAAACCAGCATTCTTCAAACGACTCTATTTAGAGAAAAATATGAGTAGTTGTCTGCTACGACACCTACAAGCATTGAACTCTTTCAAATCACTTTACCGCAACCTGACTCACCGTCGAAGAAACTCACTACTATGAGATTTAAGATGTCTGAAGGTCTCCGAACATTGAAATTTATCTACAATATTTTCTACAGTTATTGTTTTAATACGATGTCCATTCAGGACGTAGGTGATTATGGCTCTCCACAGATTCCTTTTTCATTTCCAGCGAATCGCTATTAATTTTTGGGAATTATACTGGAGAAGATTCTATTTCCAGTCTCACAGTTTTGAATTCAGAGTTATCCTTATCATAGACCGGTAAACAATCAAGGCTAGGTGACGTAGTCTACCCTACTATATAATCCATGAGAATGAGATATGAAAGTGAAAGCAATAAACTAAGCTGGTATTGGCTCTACGACTCCACTTCCCGAGGATCTAACTTTAGGCGGCTCCTAGCATACTGTACGTGAGTTCAAACTCGACATTTCTCGTTGCAGTGTCGTAATTTTATTTTCCGGCTAGAGAATAGTAATCCGTATGAGGGACTTTCAGAGTCGATGGCTTCTCTTCATTCTAACGTAGTTAAACCAATGCAACTAAATATGTAATGATTTTTTAAACAATTTACACACGATACTAGGCACAAGAGCAACTCAACGTAGAGGGTTACTGAAAGATGTTGTTATATGAGCGGTAAAAACAAGAGTTAAAGGTGAAATTTAACCCAAGACTATAATAGCTTAAGAGTATAGTGGTTAGGCAGGGACGCCTTTTGGGAGACGGTTCCACAAAGTTCGTCCGTGGGAAGAAACAGCACGAGTGAAACTGCTTTTTTAATATTTAAATATGAACGGGTTAAGGATGGTTTGCCTCAGCGGATGTGTCAAATCCCTTGTGTGTCTGAATACAGAATCACAGTGCTAATGGTAAAATCGCCCGAACTGCCTTTTTGAATTATATATATATATATATATATATATATATATATATATATATATATATATATATGAATGAAACTCATGGGACATATTCGCTTTCAAATTCCGATCTTTGCATTTCCGAGATGATTACGAAAAATGCAGTGGAGCTCATGAATATTCTTGATTGGAAGTAGAGAATTCTTCGGAAAGATTAGGGACAGACATCACGTCAGAATCTGGGGAAAGTTGTACTTGCTGATCGAATGTCTCCAATCCGACGGCTGATTCTTGAGAAATGAAACACGAGGGAATTAAAATCCGTGATTAGTTTAAATATATATCTTCATCGATTACAATACACTGCTATAAAGTCTTACGCTCTCGAATCGAAATTGTTCATTCATTACTGAAGACATTATAAAGAAGAATGAAAGTTATAAAGTTATGAAACTCGAATATATCTTTGGTAGTTACTGAAATACCATATATACAGGGTACGATGAATAAACTGTCGTCTAAATTACGCAAAAATGAAAATGACCCTGACATATAATTTTAACAAATATATTTATCAAAATTATTCAAAACTATCTTGAAATGCTAAAGAGTAAATTTATTCAATAAAATCTCCATTGGCTTCAACCACGGCCTTTCAGACGTCTTCGGAATCTCCTGAATCTCTTCTGGACGTTGTCCTTGTTTAAGTTGACGAATGCTGCCATAATACTTACCTTAAGTTCATCTTTGGTGTTACAGAGATAATTATTGGTCTCTCACTCAACTGCACCCCAATCATAATAATCAACATCGTGTTCAGTGTGAAGTCCTGTGGGACGATGAATAGAGGAATAACGTCGCCATCACTAGTGATCACTCCAAACATCTTCGTACTTACCATTAGACTCATCCAACTCATTTCGAATTCTCAGGACTGTCCTCAGATTGACACCCAATCACTCTGGAATGTTTGCATTAAATCAAGCACTACACCATGCCGTTTCCAAATTTCTGTCAGAATGAACTGCGTCATGGTTCTCGTTTTCTCACAGACGTTTCCCAACTAACCTACTATAATGTGCAGTCCACAAAATAAAAAAAAACAAAACAAATAACGCGCCTCCGCGAAATTAAAATATATAGTGACAATTTATCCATTGCACCACTTTCAATAAAAATACGCTAAAATTAAGTTATAGTTGTACTGATAATTTAGAAAAAGTTATAAAAACATAATCATAAAATTCGAAATAAACATTTAAATCTAAATTACAATAATAGTAATTCCAGAACGTTAATCAATAATTTTGAAAATAAAATATCTAATTTTAGAAATCCCATATAGTGTCCATTGAAAAGTAAATGTCTTACTTAATCTATAATTTATCAATGCACTATTTAATTGACTGAAAACTCAGATGTTCAGAAATTTTATATTGGAAGCGCAAAAATCTCTTTTAAATTAAGATAGTACCAACATATTTCTTACTTTAACAACAATACGTACCGTAACCGAACATCACTAACTAAATATTTTTGGCATTTAAAAGAAATCAATAAGGCCCCAACAGTAAAATTGAAAATATTAAAAAAACGAGAATTTGTAAATCCTTAAATGACCCATTCCTCCAGTGTCTGTTTGAAAAGCTACGTATTATTACGTTTCCTCAAAATAATGATCTATTAAATCAATGTAAGGAACTAACTGTAATATTTAGGAATTGTAAAATGTTTACGTTAGAATATATTTAATGGATTTTTCATAAAAAATCTATGTATTTCAATTATACATCCATTATTTTATTATATTTAATAGTTAATGTAATATTGATTTAATTTCTTGATTTTTAAAAAATTTTAATATTACCTTGTATTGAATAAAATGAGTATTGTATTTTAGGTTCAAAATTATATATAAAATAATTTAAACAGATACCCCTTTAAGATTGTTCTAAAATATATAAAAAATAATTTAATAAAAAACAAAAATTAACCCATTCTTAGCGATATACATATCTTTGAAATGGTTTCTTCGTAACTTAAATGTATATTTTTAACGGCAAGTATGATGTCATTTCTTAATATTATATCTCCCTGAGACATGTATGAATACAACAAAGCAGCCAACATTTAACGTATATTTGTAACAATTCTTAGCTTTGACCTGTCTTTTGATTAGTCAAAAGAGACACACCCATAAGATTTTAAAATTGGAATCCTCTCGCCTACTTCACTCTTTAATAAGCAAACGTATTGTTTTCTGTTTTCAAAAGTAAATAATTTTCATTAAAAGTTACCAAACATTGCCTTGAAGATTGGAGAGAAAAATTTTAAGACCCGAAACAGAAATTTCCGGGTCATATTTATATATGTATGTATACGTGTGTATTTAAGCAGCAACCCCCTTTTTATACAAGTTTTATTAACGGAGGATGAAAAGGTACTGCGATTAAGCTTCCTGTTCAATTCTTCTGGTATTTATAAAAATATATTCTTTTCTGGAAACATAAAGTGTAAAAAGTGTTCAAATGATTAAATATTATCAATAATAAATAGACATTTTTTCCTCCCAGATTGGTACAAATCTGGGTTTCATGTACTCAGCCATCTTCGGGAATTGATTGAAAAATAACCGTTGCAAAATTTAAATATTAATATTTAAATTTACATGGGTCGGTTTTCAATCAGTAACTGAAGTGTATATATTTATTATTAATAGCATAAATTGTATCTCTTTTATTACCACCAGAAATCATTGTGTAAGATTTTATACTTATATATATATATATATATATATATATATATATATATATATATATATATATATATATAAATAAATATATTTTAAAGTATGCTATACTTATGCGTAAAAGTGCTCAAAATAAGAGTTAAGGCGTGCGTAAATATAGAATATAAAAGTAGACATTTAGCAGCAATAGAAGATTGCGTTTAAGGATGAAACATACAATCAAAATTGGTGATTACCTCTTGTTCACTTACATATATATATATATATATATATATATATATATATATATATATATATTGCCATCGATAACTCTGCTCGGAGGCAAGTCATCGTGGACGAGGGCTTGAGCGGGCTGGCTTTGTACAGAATGTTGATCATGCTAGATAACACGCTCTCCCCCAGAAACTGTAACTAAGGTCTGTTCAGCATGGTTGCATTATAAACCATATATGACCGCTAATTTTGTTGAATAAACACAGATGTGCCTGAGGAAGCGTCTGCACTACGACAAAAATGTCTAGAGAGTGTCTTGATCGTAAGGTCATCTAGTGTAAATTTGTGCCCGGGTCGCTAAATCATTTCCCGACACCTGGCAGATCTTTTATTATCACAGAGTGGTATATCTTCTAAGAAAGTGACGGAAGGAAAAATAAGAAAACAATTCTAAATGAAATCGGCTAGATAAAAAACAAAAACCACAAAAAAATAAATTCAAAATTCCCAGCATCCCTCTTTCGTGCGCACGTTTAATCCTGAGGAAGAACGAAACGTGTCACAAGAAAACATTTTACCCTTTGTCATACATTTGTCCCCAATAGATAGATAGATAGATAGATAGATAGATAGATAGATAGATAGATATGAACAGACTTAGATAGATAAAAAGATTGATAGATAGAGAGATAGATAGATATGAACAGACTTAGATAGATAAATAGATAGATAGAGAGATAGATAGATAGATAGATAGATATGAACGGATGAGATAGATAGATAGATAGATAGATAGATAGATAGATATGAACGGATTAGATAGATATGAACAGACTGAGATAGATAGATATGAACAGACTTAGATAGATAGATAGATAGATAGATAGATAGATAGATAGATAGATAGATATTTACACTTAGATATGGAATTAGATAGATAGATTGATAGATAGATATGAATACACTTAGATAGATAGATAGATAGATAGATAGATAGATAGATAGATAGATAGATATGAACGGATTAGATAGATAGAAAGATAGATATGAACGGATTAGATAGATAGATAGATAGATAGATAGATAGATAGATAGATAGATAGATATGCATATATTTATTTCTATAAAATTTCCTCTTTGGTTTCGCTAGTAATTCCAGCACCTATACTTGCGGTCAGGGCTTATTTCTTGCAAACACATTTCCAGTGAGAAAAATGTTTATATTTCAAATCATTCGATTTCTAAAGATAAGAAGATGGTGCCACTCGTATGGCACGAACAGAACATAATCGAAAGTTTTAGTTGATTACGGAAAGTTTGTTTGCGTTTCATTCCCCAAGGAAATATATTCCATTTAGAACTTCTTTAATAATATCATATATTCCAGCAATGAGAATTTGGGATATCGTCGGAGCGCTATCAAGTTCAAAAAGCCGGAGAAAATGATTAATTTTATCGATTAGATGTTAAAGTCTCCGTTTTTAAAGAAGAAAATTTTTGCTATCTTTGAAGATGAAGCATTGTTTTAACATTATTTTTCAACTCGTAGGAGCGTCAATAACATTTTAAATATTTCGCTTCAGATCAGAGAATAATTCTAAACTGGGCTTAAATTCTGTTATTTAATGCAGACCTCAGGAGATAACAATGACCATAAACTATTATTATTATTATTAGTGCACCAGTGGCGTCAGAGTTGACAGCAATAAGAAATGTATTATAAGTAATATACATTACAGTGTAAGTAATTTTCGTTTAATCCAAGAACAATTTTGTAATTTAAATATTTCGTTGATAACATTAATAATTGAACAGGAACGGTATCCATATTTTATTCTCATAAATGGTACATATTTACATCCAAAATCTTTTTACTGCAAAAGTTCCCAAAGCTCAATATTTTTTGTATAAACTTTGGAAGGTCTGATTATTCCTTGACAGTCTTTAGATTCAATGTGTAATTTCAGAATCTGAGAAAGAAGGACATTGTTGTATACAAAAAAATTTAGTTAGAATTTAGTTCTTACTGTGAACTGCGTCACCTTTGTTAGGGGCGGTCTCTTTGTAGCTGTTTAACGTGGTAGCTTTTTGTGCGTGGACGTGAATGGGGTCTTGACTTCTGTGCGTCTCATGTCAAAATTTTGGTACAATGTTACCCACCACAGAGAACCCTCCCTGATGCCCAACTCCACGAAAAAACCTGAAGTGAAACAGATACGTTGAATAAAGAGCTTCATCTACCGCAAATAAAGTTGCTTCTCTGTGTCGGGCCAGAAAGATTTTTGTCGCCTGAGAGCATCCTTCAAATCTATAAATCAACCATCCGTTCCTGTATGAAGTACTGCTGCCATATATGGTCTGGTGCTCTCCCCCCCCCCACTGTACGTCTCGAGGTCCTCGACAATTTCTCCGACGTGCTATTTTCCAAGACTGCATGAATTTAAGCGTAATACTAGGTTGGCATTTCGGTCCCACTCTTTCATTGTCGAAACGCTTAAATGTAACCGTCTCTTCTACTTCAACAGCTTCTTCTCTCGCACTTAACGTCTGTGGAACATTGTCCTTTTACATGCTTCCCTAATAACTATAATCTTCAAATATTCAAGTGTAATCATCATTTTTATTTCTAAATATTTTTATTCTTTAATATAACCTATTCATTTTATATTAAATATATTTCTTAAATATAATTTACTTAATTTTAATATGAATCATCCAAATATGATTTATTTTTGATTATTTTAAATTTAAATTATTTTTAAATATAACTTACTTTTAAATATGTTTTTTTTAAATATGACTTATTTTTAAATATAAATTGTCTTTTAAAAAAGTATTTCTTAAATAGGATTTTTGCAGTTTTAGACTTAACCTTTTATATATAATTTAATGTTTTTAAATATATATATATATATATATATATATATATATATATATATATATATATATATATATATATATATATATAAAGTTAATATCCGAGTTTAGTTTTATAAAACCTCTTCCCATTAAGACAGATACCTTTCGTCTGACTGAAACATTATGCCGGGTTATTTTTTTAGAGCAGCTGACACAGTTTTAATCTCTAATTCCGGCACGAACTCAGTCTATATACCGGGGTTGAATAAGACTGACAATGTTTTCGTCGGTTGAAATAATTCTGTTCCCCATATGAGGTAATTTTGGATATTATTTTGTACTAAAATATATATATATATATATATATATATATATATATATATATATGCATAGGCATAAATTGACATACAACGTCAGGCTATATGACGGTTCCGTTTTTGGTTGCTGAAGGGTGCAAACCAGTTGAAATTCATAGGAGAATGTCAACTGTGTATGGTGCCACATGTTTCAACCAAAAAAATGTCTACAAGTGGGCTAAATTGTTTAAAGAAGGACGGAGCAGTGTTGAGGATGAAGACAGGCCTCAGGAGACCTCACTTCTGTAGGCCTCCCAGCCTACAGAAGTGAGGTCTCTTGAGGTGATCGAGTCAATGACCTCATTCAGTCTGACAGAAGAACTACTGTGAAATGCTGAGGCAGGTCAAGAAAGACAAAGAACAATCGCAGGGGTCATCAGTCAGAAGGAGTCATCTTGCATCATGACAACGCAAGGCCTCACACAGCAGCCCAAACGGTGCAGACCATCAATGAGCTGCGCTGGGAACTGCTCCCTCACCCCCCACTTACAGCCCAGACCTTGCCACTTCAGATTTCACCTGTTTGATCCCTTCATTTAACATTTACTGGCCTGAATGTCTAAACATTTTCATAGAATATATATGTCCTCCGACAGGTATCGAACCTTTATCCTACACAGAACCATCATATGCCATGGCGTGCTATAACATTATCCACAGCGGAAGCATCTGGTTAGCAAGATTGAATTATTGTTTTTAAACTACAAATTTTCCATGATTTCCTTCGAACCTTCATATCTACCCGAAGCGTATCTTAACGTAATCAAATGACATCATATATTATAAAATGGACTAAGTCCGACAATTATTTTAATAGAATTATTGTTATACTTTATTTATATAGATAAAAACTTTTAAGTAAATGCTCTGTTTATAATAAACATTATTCAGCTCAAACACCCACAATATATATATATATATATATATATATATATATATATATATATATATATATATATATATATATATATATATATATATATATGGACATATCCCCCATCGATTTCAACATATGGGGATACGACAACCTCACGAAGTTTTTATCTCTGTGTCGTATGCGACACTTTAGTCCCATCCAGTAACCTCCATACAAGTTCATATATTGTGCAACAACGAGGCTCTCGTGACGTAGAAACAGGAACATTTCCTGACGCTTTTGGGCCTTGTCCTTCGTCTCTTTGTCGATCAATACGATTGATTTCTTTTAAATATTTGATATCACACTGGCAGACATATCGCCAGTTAACTCTAGTCAGGACAACTCTATTAAAGTTAGTATGAGGTACATTGACAGCTGAGAGGTTACCTGAACCATGACCGTCCAACAAGGCCCTTGATATATACACACACACACACACACACACACACACACACACACACATATATATATATATATGTATGTATTATAAATTAACTGATTTAAAATATGTTTTTCGCTACACAGTAATAACCATGTTTTAAAAACTGAAACTAAAAACTTCAAATTTAATTATATAATTAAATTTAAAGTATTACTTCTGTTTCATCTTCAAGCGAATATTGGAATAACTTATTTTTAAATTAACTAAGTTTTAAACACTCATATAAATTCATAATTTCCTGTTTCCAAGGATACAGAGAAATCCAATCATTCAGACAGGGTCGGTAGCGTGTTCATTTTTATTAACTATTGTTGTATCAATTATGAGTTACGTTGGAAAAAGAGGTTAAGTTTAGGGAGGTTAGGGGTGGATTTTTCAACGAATTCTGACATCCGTTAAACGAATGTCAATATTTTTTATTTTTTTTTTTAACGGCATAAAGTTTTCGGCATTTTTTTCGGACTTGTATAATTAAAAATTCTTTGTAGGGCTGTTTGCGTTAAAATAAGTTTTATTTAACTACAATTTTAAAATATATTTACTCTTAATTACTAATAAACTATATTTCTTTTTAAAACAAGTAAATGTAATAGAATTATTTAAATTATTTTAAATTATTTTTTCATATCAAATATAAGTTTGTATATTACCATCTCGCATTTTATATCTATATATATTTAGACAGGTAGATAGATTGCGACTATAAAAATCAACATAGAATGGTAAGTGACACTTTTAGCATCAATACCATGTTCAGTCCAAGATGTTGGGCGATGTCGAACATTTTCACCTAAGAAATATAACACGTATTTAGTAATCCAATAACACGCGTCTTTGTCTTCGTACGCGTGTGTTATGAGCAGAAAATTATATTAATTGCTAACGACAATATCAGTACAATATCTATTTTCTCATTTCGTTCCCGAAATTTCCCTTCAGGCAGATAATCCTAGTTACGAGATTATCTAATTAAGTATTTGTAATATGTTGTGCCGTATGAAGGTAAAACATTGGCATTATGTCTCATATTTAACGTTACATTTGATTTCACTCGTGCATTTCGTAAATTATTTCCAGCCAATGTGGTTGTCTGGAAGCTCCTTGTCCTCTGATCCTGAACGTGGGATTTACACACATGTTTACGTTGTCTGAAAAACTGCCCATCGCCTTTTACTAGCGTTGGCTATTTATATAACTTTGTGTAATACTTTTCTTTCTTGAGATTGCTGCTGGGGAGCAGCATTTGTGGTGAAATGCAGCTGAACTCGGCGGTTAAGAGATCATCTGTGATTAACCCTGCACACGGCGTATAAGAACGACACTGAATACGAAACAATTCGGGCCTGATCTGGGGTGAGTCATACAGTGCAATTGTATGTAAATCGTACCCAAGTTATTATATTAGACAGACCGACAGACACATAGATAGATAGATAGATAGATAGATAGATAGATAGATATGAACGGTATGAGGAAGGGAAGAAGAAAGAAGAGAAGAATTAACGATATGACATATATATATATATATATATATATATATATATATATATATATATATATATAGTTTATGCAAATTTAGGTAATCCGTATGGGTAGACCTGAGGAGGATGATATCCAGAGAGCTCAATGTAAAATTCAGAGCAGATATGTTTGAATAAAAGACAGACCACGTTAAGATTCCATGTAATAAGCTCTTTCACCATAACCCCTTTAACAGGGTTCTGGATCATCAGACTTTACTTCCAAAAGCTGAAATGAAGAATGAAAAAGAAATTCACGTTTTTGACGGACCTCATCAAGTATACGCAAAGTTAACGAAGTGAGGAAGTGAGGTGGGAGAGGATATGAGTGTGTCATATGTATCATTTTAGTTTCCTATTTTAACCCTAGTGTGTCGGCTGGATGTTGTTCAAATTTAACGCGTCTCGTCTCTAGATAAAGGTGGTTAAGGGGTGAGCGATAAGGACTACATTAAAGGAAGACGTTACAACAACCCCAATAAATTACACGACAGGTTTCATTCAAATTCTTAGACGCAGTCAGTTCGCGTTACTTTAACGTGCATATTTGGGAGGTTAAGGTTTAATAAATATCTAAATTTTAAAACAATCTACGAAGAAATTAATTTGAAATTCGGTGGAGTTTTGGGTATTTACTATTAAACAGTCGATTGGAAAAATCCATAGACAGAACATTGAAAGAGCAATCCAATTTATATTTAGTAATCTTTTTTATTCCACTAAAACTTTTATCTTATTGCTTGTTAGGTTGACATTTATTCGTTTGATTTTTGTTCATTAAGTAAACTCGTGGTTGTTTTTATGTACCCAATTATCAACAGTTGTTCCCATTTAAATAATTTTATTTTCCACATTGGGGTAGTATCTTTTAATCTCAATTAAAATACTAATCTAAACTTACCCTTCGTGGTATTTAAAATTCACATCCAATTGGAGAATATTAGAGGAGTAATGGTGAAATAGCTTATTACATGGAATCTTAACGTGGTCTGTCTTTTATTCAAATATATATATATATATATATATATATATATATATATATATATATATATATATATATATATATATATATACAGAGAGAGAAAAGAAACGGACTGAGAAAAAAGAAAAGCGAATGACGTAAGATAGATAGATAGATAGATAGATAGATAGATAGATAGATATATGAACGGTATGAGGAGGAAGAAGAACGAAAAGAAGAATTAATGAATGCTATGATATGTATATATATATATATATATATATATATATATATATATAGATAGATAGATAGATAGATAGATAGATAGATAGAAACGGACTGAGAAAAAAAGAAAAGCGAATTACCTGAGACAGACAGACACATAGATAGATAACGAGAGATAGCTGATGATAGTGATAAGAGCCGAGATAGTTAGGCTATTTTTTAATGCATGGTCACGTGTCACCACCAACATACACAAACACTTTTGCATGTGTTTGTAAATCTATGTCAATAATTGCGCGAATGTGTGCTTATATCTGTACATGTCTGTGTGTGCGTTCGTGCGAACACGTCCAAAAATATACGCTTCCTTTGTCCTAACGTTCTATGAATCAAGAATCACTTGACCTTAGGCCATTTTCAACATGAAAGCACTTCTATGCACCTTGCGTTGATTCACCTGCCGATTTCCAAATATACTACAACGTTGCATAAATGTCTTTCGCAGTGATGAATTTGCATAAAAGCCATTCTTATCTTCTGAACCTTCATTAAGCACACGCTACATAAAACCAGTTCACTTTGCTGACGGCAGGTTCAATTGGTTCTCCGAAAGCAGAAAACTCATGAATTTCTTTTGCTCAATCCGCATTGATGGGGCAGCTTTCAGACGATCTTAGCTGTTTTTAGCCATTATTTCTAACGTCAATCAATGCAGGCGTTTAGTACTTTAATTTGCATCAATTTGCTGGAATTCTCCAGACATTGTGTTTAGGGGTTTTTTTTTGTTTCTTTTTTTATTTCTCTTAACACTTTGCTAGCATGATAATTCATATGACTGGTGGGTTTAAAAACAGAACAGACCATTCTTTACCTATGTATTATTTATATAGGTATTATTTATGTAGGTATAATTCATGTAGGTAATATTTATGTAGGTATTTATATAGGTATTATTTATCTAGGTATTTATGTCAGTGTCATTTATATAGGTATTTATGTAGGTAATATTTATGAAATTATTTATATAGGTATTATTTATCTAGGTATTTATGTCAGTGTCATTTATATAGGTATTTATGTAGGTAATATTTATGTAGGTATTTATATAGGTATTATTTATCTAGGTATTTATGTCAGTATATTTTATGTAGGTAATATTTATGTAGGTACTTATCTAGGTATTATTTATCTAGGTATTTATTTCAGTATCATTTATGTAGGTATTTATGTAGGTAATATTTATGTAGGTATTATTTATGTAGGTATTTCCTAAGCTTATATTGAAGTGAACACATTATACACGTTGTAAACTTTCTCTCTTTATATTATTAATAGAAATTTTATAAGTATAAGAAACTGTACTCGCTCGGAAAACCTTCGGTGTTTTGATTTGCAAATAAACAAGCCAATACCAAAAGGTAAAAAGGTATATAAAAATGAAAGAACCAAGAACACCTAAGCGGATCGTCGTGGAAGGCTGGTTCTCTTCCCTGACGATCCGCTTGGGTGAAACCTCGCAGGTTTGTCTGGCAAGTTCTCTACCACTAGCAATGTTATATATATATATATATATATATATATATATATATATATATATATATATATATATATATAACAATAACAAATATTGTGTTTCGCAGAATAAGAGAAAAACAACCAAAAATTGCTGACGACCTTTTTAATTCTGGATTGATTGATTTAATTTTACAGCATATCAACTCTTTGCTTGATAGATAAACCCAGAAAATACTTTTAGATTCTAAGGATTTTATGGGAGACAATAATGACTTATTGATACAAGAAGTGCTAATTAATCCTTAGCTGGGGAGAGCTAAAAGATGGGTTCATGCCGTTCCCAAGGATATTTGCACATAAGTGAATATAACGAACTTGACTGGAATTAGAACTCTGAACATCTCAAATGTCAATGAAACTAAGATATTTCAGTAAACGTCCATCTTTTGAAAGGTCATTGCTAACCCCCTACAAAAGTGACCATATGCCCCAAGTGGTCGCCGTAAGAACACCGTTAACTAATATCGAATTTTGATACAGGAATATGGAGAGAAGCATCTAGCGAGTAATCAGTTTACATTAGCAGCGGTATGTGAGATTTACTTGCTATCACTTTTACTTTTCTTACCTTCCGCATTTATAATCTAGCAAAGTATCTACATGTGAAGTAAGGAATATTCAATTTCGTCTTCTTATTTGGACTGGAAAGAGCCGCGCTTTCAATCAGTGTCGACGAGGTGGACGCGATAAGCTAGGAAGAACGTATGAATAATAAAAGAACGACATCTCTCTATATACACTCTACATGTATAATGAAGAAGCCGTTTCATTCGTGTATTCGGCATGAACGCATTTGGAATTTTATCTTTTTATAGGTGAACACACGAATGGATAATCAAGTTCCTTAAATGGATTTCTCACTTTCAATGCTTCTCTGCCGTTACGAATCTATTGAACGAGGGACACCAATTCTTCCTCTGGGGTTTTAAGTCTAGTCATAAAATATAAGACTTCTGGAAAGAAAATCTATGCGACATTCCACAAAAACGATTTCATATTAAGATTTCAGTAATTTTGTAAAGGCGAGGACGCATGCGCGCATGATGAAAAATATTCACACGTCGCGACTTCAATTATATATACACATCAACAATAACTTTTAGTAATCGTATTGCACTGAGGTATTTACGAGAACTCAATATCATTATTAAATGGTGTCTTCTGAATTTCTCCAAAATGACGCTCGGATTAAAAGCGTTCAATATTGATAGACAAAGATATAGCATTATTTTTCTACAAGCATTACTTTTGTGCATTTAATAGAAATGCCGGTACGATTAAATTATTTCCTTCAAGGAGTCACTTGAATTCGGTACCAAATTATTAATAGTATTATAAGAATTACTATTTTTATTTATTCTTATTAATTTTCAATCTATTAATATCAGATTATTATCAGATATCTTTTTATCGTAATGTTTTCGGCGCCATTTCAACACCATAACAGCGCAAACAGGAAATGAACCCTAGACTTCTGGGAAGAAGAAAATTCTCATTATCTTTTCCTCAAGAAGCATTTCTTGGTTTGTAACTGTCCTAACCTTTCGTAACATGCAAACAAACCTATATATATTTATATGTGTGTGCGATTGTGTGTATATATATATATATATATATATATATATATATATATGTGTGTGTCTATATATATATATATATATATATATATATATATATATATATCACGATGATAATTTGAAGGGGGACATAATAATGAATGCAGAATCATTATTATAACCTGACCTAATGAACTTTTAAGGAATCTGCATTCATTATATATATATATATATATATATATATATATATATATTATATAATATTCCACAATATATACGTATATATCTGTATATGATTCAGTGGAATCAGATACATAGATATATCAAAATCTCTTGGTATTCTGGATATATGGTATGAAATATACGCCCATTGATACACCTAGTAGGTAGGTTATGATATAACATTGCCTTAAAACGAGTCGGGACACATTCCTTGACGCTGACAGCAATATATAACAATAGAACAGTAAAGATTGTTGCAGTATAGCATATGCAAATATTCACGTGGTCTCATAATGAAATCACATCATACTGTGATAATTCTTGTGGGAGAAAGATTATCGTTCTATCTATCTATCTATCTATCTATCTATCTATCTATCTAGAGAAACGCTATTTTCTTATTGTTAACTGAAAATAGCGTTTCCCTACATTCCAGTTGCTAGGAATAATGCGTTTTTTTAGTTTTTCTTAGTTACCTTGTTCAATTAAATTCATTTCGTATTTAGCTTTGATAAAGTCCACATTGGAGAAAACGCGTCAACAATTACTAGTTTCCCTATTGTCATTTTTATTAAAAAATATTGAGGAATAAAAAGATAACATAATGATAATAATATTGGCAATAAGTTTGGTTATATTTATTATATATTAGACTTTTGACTGAATTGAAGCACGAAAAGAAAGATTTTAAGCCTGAATTTTCGGACAGGCCCGAGTCTTTACCAACGAGACGAGGAACAGACAAAAAAGTGGTTCTCATTTTTCTGAGGAATGTTGTTATCGTTGGTTGGAAAGCTCCCTCTAGAAACTATATTCTCTGAGTAAACCCAAATCCCTCCTTAACCTTTTAATGCATGATTTTATATTTAAAATATTTTTTAAAACCGATCTGCGTCTTCCCCATCGGCTGTTAAATGAAGACACTAAAAGCACACGTTTTAAAAAGAGTGCTTTTATATTCAGACTTTAAAACAATTTTTTGCTTCAGTTTGTTCTAAAAGTCTAAAATACAAATATCATCACTATTATAGTGAATATTGTTCTTCTTTTGTTGGATTTTTTCCTCAAATTTCATTAAATATCCTGTTAACTTTCTCTCCTCTCTCTCTCTCACACACACACACACACACACACACACACACATATATATATATATATATATATATATATATATATATATATATATATATATTTAAAATTTTAATCCTTTCAAAAAAAAAAGATTTTATAATGTAAATATTTTGTAAATGATAATCATATATAACTCCATGCATATATAAATTATTTTCGTATAATTTCAAATTATACATATATATATATATATATGGAGTTCATTATTAAATTTACAAAATATTTAAGCACATAAAATAGTCTCTTTCACTTTGAAAGGATTAAAAGGCTTAAATTAATTTTGATGCTAAAATCGTCAAAGTCTTTGAAGAGATTAAGCGGCCAAAGAGAAAATGCCTGCAACTATCAAAGCGGGTACAATATTTACGATGGAAAAGGGGAGACATATCAGAACTAAAATCACTCATACGTACGGGTAAAGAAAAGTTTTTCATATTCAATATATTCTATAATTAGCGAAATGAAAAAGCAACAAAGTCCCAGTATAAACCGTTCTTCATTGATCTTACATTCGCTTGCAGAGATATGACAAATTTAGCCATCTTTTGAGGGAGTTGTCAAAAAGATTCCGCCTAACAAGAAATGAATGATTTCTTTCTGTGAGTAATGATGTTCTGGCGTTTGCAAACATGCACACGTCACACATACACACACACACACACACTAGACTCTCTCTTCGTTTTCAACCTATGAATGTACAGAAACGCAGTTCTTAAAACAGAACAACTAGTTCTATGCTGACATAATTTGATTATAATAATAACGGCTTGTGCAAAACCAATCGTACTTTTTGGTTTGGTTTGATTTATTTTGTTTTACGGCATATCAACCTCAATGGGCTATTTAATGCCGACAACATTCTCAGGATAGATTCGTATGAATAGTGTATGTATTCTTTGGTTTTGATTGGTTTGGTTTATTTTGTTTTACGGCGTATCAACCTCAATAGGGTTATTTAATGCTGACAAAAAATTTTATTGCTGTTATATTTTGTTTTGTCATAAATCTGTTGCTGGTAAATATATTTCCTTCAAAATTTTATTGCTGGTAATATTTTTTTTTTAAAAAAAAAAAAAGATTGCTGGTAATTGTTAACTATTTGCCCATAGCTTGGACCCTAACAGGTTCTACCACCCCGTGTCAGGGTGGACCTGGGAACACCAGCAATTAAGAGGCGGTTCCACACTATTCAAAACTTCCTGATCAGAGGCCTTGCTGCTGGACGTAGTTTAACGTCTTACCCAGGGCACGGATGTCGTTTAACGTCTTACCCAGGACGTCAATCGTACTTTTTGAAGAATCCAATACATACAACTGGTCATAAGGTCTCCAAATACGTTCCTCAGGTTTTGAATTCGGACTTGTAATTGGACCTAGTCTGTCCTGCTTTTAAATCCATATCTACCCGGTGGTGTGGAGATGGATTTATAACTTGGGTAGATAGCAAACCCCCTGTGTTTGCCTATCGTCCTTTCTGTCTCCGGGAAAAGAGGAACTCAGATGAGGCTATGCCGAAGGGCAGAGTCTCGTCTGGGGTGGTAGACAGCTACCCGACCTCGTTTATACGGTGTCTACGGGCAATTTTTGCCCAAGCCTAGTGGTTCTGAATCACCCAACGTTAAAAAACGGCCTTGTGATACACCCCACCTTGTGGGGAGGTATGAATCATAACCTTCCCAAGGCAATATAACGAAATTGGCGGGAATTTCGAACTCAGCTCTCATATTCTTCAATCCGAGCCGCTAACCATTACTCCACTGGGCACACACACACACACACACACACACACACACACGCACACACACACACACACACACACACACACACACACACACACACACACACACACACACTAACCTACGCTTTTATCCTCAAGGAAACATGGACCATTGGATAAAGGTGTTGGTTAGATACGGTCACTAGACACTAGACACAAAGAGTTGTAAGTTCAATACCAGGCCACAGCACTGATGAACCAAACTCCTTGGAGAGTTGAGTTAAAGGGAAATATCTGAGACATCTGAAAGAGACATGGCTTGAGGAACTAGAAAAGAGTACCCCGGTGGATTAAATAAAGAATTCATTTCGAAATTCCAATCACCTGAAGAAGGCCGGAGCGTACAACGGCTGAAACGTTGTGAATATGGCAATGAAGATGGGGATAACAGTCCGAATAATGTAAATAATATAAATATGACAGTGATACACAAAAACCATGGAAGGATGGCTGGAAGAAAGGAAAGAAAAACAAGCATTGTTCTCAAAGAGATTTCTATACTGCTAAGTCAGACGAGCAATTAGATAAATTAATGCACAAACCTGTCACCATTTATCCCACACAAAGTAATTATAACACATATGAATACAACAACTAATGTGAACGGCCGAAAATCGAGAGGATCTTGTAATATTTTCACGTAGGGGAAACGACCTGGTCGGTGATTTGCATTCTTGCGACCAGGTGATGATGCCTACCTTTCTTCCTGGTTTACGTAACAACTGGGATTTGTGACCCTCACTCATCGACTGTCACGTAACGTTTGTGAATTCATCTTACCCAAAGATAAACGCCTTGTGCATCTCTGCATGTTTGTGTTTCGCCACTCCCGAAGCTATGGCTTAATTAGTAGGACGTGTATCAGTAAATCATTATAATTCCCCGAAAGTTCTGATAATCTAAGATTATTGCCTGGCTTTAAATAACCCGCAAAGGGTTGATAAGCCGTAAAAACAAATCAATCAATCAATTCTACATTCCTCTGAGGTAACTGATCGAAGGATTCTTTAGTCTTTCAATGATAATTCAATGAACGAATCTCCGATAAAATTGCACTACCCATGTTTCTACTCTCGTTGCACAGAACTTGAATGAAAAGCACACTGACTTAATTATTTTTAAATACTAGGCTCGTTAAGGCCATAGCTGTACAATGATATATTCCTTTAATATATGTGTATTCTTGTCTATATCTCTGATATGAGATATTATGATTACTTGCATTATTTACATTACTCGGACTGTTATCATCATCTTCATTGCCAAATTCACAACGTTTAGGCGTTTGTACGCTCCGGCCTTCAAGTGACTGGAATTTCGAAACGAACCCTTTATTTGGTCCACCGGGGTAGATTGTTCTAGTTCCACGTGTCATGCCTCTTCCGGATGTCTCAGATATTTATCTTTAACTCAACTCTGCAAATTTTTTGGTACACCACTGCTGTGGCCTGCTACTGAACTCACAACTTTTTGGGTTTAGTCATTGAATCTAACCAACTTTTTTAACCACTGGGCCATGTTTACGTCATATATGATTTTTTGGGACTTATAAACAATTTGTCAGCAACAATTTTTTTTTACCAGTGGTCATATTCCAATTCTCCATATTACAAAGATCTGCGTTCCATGTAACATTAGGACAATCTTCAAAAGTTGTTCAACACTTTGCAAACATCTCTTTGGAGTACCCACATAGAGCTGTGTGTACGTCATCCAGTGCAGCGGTGGTAAGAAATAACTAAAAACAGACCGCCCCCTTAGGGTAAGACTTCAAGAACATCATAAAACGGTAACATGAGCGAAAATAGAAAAATCAGGCATAGCTGACCACATATGGAGGGAAAATAGGGATCACTGTCACCTGTGGTTGAAATAATAGACAGAGTGCATCACTGGAAAATACGAAAACTTTAGGAATCAGCACATATGCTAGGCCACAAAAATATCCTGAGCCGACCAAGTATAGAAATGAATACAATATAGGAACCAGTAATAAGGAGTGCTAGGGAAAACCAATGAATAACAAAAAAAATGCAATATAAGTTCTGGTAAAAAATATAATAATAATAACAGAAAAATAATTCAATATGAGCACTGGTAAAAAAATGGAGCTGAGATATTAGGTTTATAAGTCCCAAAAATTCATACATAGATGTTCTAAAGGACACATGGCTCAGTGGATGAAGACATTGTTTAGATCCCATGACCAGACCCAAAGAGTTGTGTGTTAAATACTAGCAGTGGTGAAACAAAAAAAAATCTTGCAGAGTTGAATTAAAGGGAAATAACGTAGAACTAGAACAATCTCCTCCGGGTGGACAAAATAACGGGTTCGTTTCAAAATTCCAATTACCTGAAGAAATCTGGAGCGTGAATATGGCAATGAAGATGAGGATAACAGTCCGAGTAACGTAAATAATGCAAGTGACGTGTATTCTTGAAAAATATTTTCGATTTTGCTTCCTTTTTCTTTCAGTTTACTAAATCACTCAATACAATCACACAAGATATAGGGTTACTAGATGGGATTTTTGTATGTATATGAGAAGAGGAACTAAGAGTAGATATGTAAGATAAATAACTGTTGGTCTTTGTATTAAAAAAGTTTCAGCATTCAAGGAAGCATCAATGTGGGAGGGGAATTCATCAAGTAATTGTTCTTGGAGAGAGATTCTGTGAGTGCAACTTCCTTTTTAGCAAAGAATATTAAGGAATAAAGATGATTGGATTGTATAGGTTGTATGGCGGTTTCTAGCTCTAAAGGTCTGAACTGGTGGAAATAAAGGATTTATTTTGAAGGAAGATTTGCCATTGGAAAAGTGATAATGTAAAGAAAGGATTGTTACGTGTCATCGTTGGGAAAATAATTCATCTTGCCGCGTAAATACTTCTGAATCTTTGAAATTTGGAAAATGAAGTGTGAACAACTCCAGCCCAGATATGGCAGCAATACTCCATATTTGGTCTCATTTGTCTCTTGTAAAAATAGAGCATGGCAGGAATCAGACATTTTCAGGAATGGTACAAGGAATATATAAGCTCCACTTGATATCTCTATCTATAAAAGGCAGGATGTGAGTGTGTGTGTAATGAATGCACAGCCGCAATTTTCGACGGATTTGCACCAAAATTTACATGCACATGCTCCAAGTTAGCGGAAAGGCCAAGGCCGACTTTGCATTTCCCAACTCGATAGTGGAAATAATAGATTTTTCATGCTTCTACGGCAGTTTTCATGTAGTTTGCAGCCATTTTCTACTGGCCAGAGTGAGAGCCTATAGCTGGCTGCCACGAATAGGCAGAAAGATTCTATTGGCCAGCGTGAGAGCCAACAACTGACTGACATGAATGTTAACTAGCATGCTAGCAGACAAAAAAAATCGATAGCTGCATTCGTCACAAGTGGGAAAAATTTAAACCTGCATGGCACTTTACTCCAATTGGCTCATTCTCTTGCTTAAACTCAACGTTGATTCTGATTCCACAGAACTGGGTTGGGTGTGAAAATATATTTGTTGTTAACATTCTTTTTTCATTCGTTTTTCCAGTTACGAGTCCTTTTTTAAAGCTGATCGTTTTGTGTTCATTTTGTTTAGTCCGTTTTTCGTAACAGATATAATGTTTAGTATAGAGCTTAGAAAAACTTCGCAGTGTGGGATAGGCAAGAAGTAAGGCACATAGCAACATCAGCACGGCAAAGGGCACTCCTTTAAAGGCAAGGAAAGGCAAAAATGTTTTAAGTCAAGTCATAGCGATTGCTGTATGAGTCGTACGATTTTTGAATCAAGCACGGGCAACGCCGGGCCATACCGCTAGTATAATATATACATATATATATATATATATATATATATATATATATATATATATATATATATATATATGTGAATCTGAGTCCTAACAGACGTTTAGATCAATTAGCTTTATTGATAGCGCAGCAGTCCATCATAACACTTGGAAATCAAAGCTATGTTTGATGATGATGGATCATTTCTAATTTCTTTTTGGAGGGCATGTATGTCTCAAGTAACACATCCACATTTTACATTAAGTTAGTTTTTCAAGATAAGCTCTAACACAAGACCAGAAAACCCTTCTGCCTTGTTATTTAATACGTAATTTGTAGTAAGGGCAGACCCAGATTCACTCATTTAACATGGGTAGCAATTCATGATATACCTGGCGGATTTAAGAACGTTGTCTTGGGGAGTTGAGAGCTACAAGGTATAGGGGGAAGTGGAGAGCCATGATCGCCTACGTCCTGAAAGGAGACGGCACAGAAAATGGAAGAGTAGTGCCTTAAGATTCTAATGTTAACATAATCATCCACGTAGTAGTTTCTTCCAAAGAGGAGTAGTTCTTTGAATAATTATGAATGGATCTTCTTCCTTACAATTGGAATACGGATGAAACTAGAAAATCCTGAAATGCGAATTACATAGCTTAATATAATCCAGACTGAAACCATACTTGCTATAGTAATAATTAACTGTCTATCAATTCGAATATTCCTTTAGGGCGAGACATTCAGACGACAACCTTATTAATCTATTAAGAGATATGAAAAACACAGTGTTTGATTTAAAGTGTCAGCGAAGCCGTTGGAAAGATATATAAACATTAATCAAGCGTTCACTGTACTTGAGAGTGTGTGGCTGTAAAAACTGGCGGTTACACAAGTAGTGGAATGTGGGATAGGCAAAATAAATAAAGCAATTCTAAAAAAGGAAAACGATAAAGTAAGATGAAAATAGATATTCGATCCTGTGGAATTATTGTGAGAAGTGTCCAAATTCTTCCACATCATAGGGATTATGCATAAAAAATAAAAAAAAACATACATATAAAAAAAAAAATCAATGTATGATCAATAGAAAATGTTATCACTGGCCGTTATTAGAATCTCAAAAGAACCCTATATCTCGGGCTTACAGGCAGTAGTTTTCTTTCTGTCTTTACTAAATACTTACCACGTTTTGTTATGTGCTTATCTTTCTCTGTTATATTCTTTCTTCCGTATTTTGTTTCGAAATAACTTTTTGACATTTATTCTCAATCAGCAGCCATTATTAGAAACTCAAAAATGCCCTCTTTCACTAACAACCGATTTCTATCATTATATATACGTTCGTTTATATATACGTTCGTTTATATATACGTTCGTTTACGTCTTTCTCACTCTTTCAGCTTCCATTCTTTTAGCTCTTATACTTTACCAAACTCTCTCTTTCATTTTCTTCTTAAATAATTTATTCTATCTCTTCGAAACTTTTGGTATTTTATGTCCCAGTTAACAGACGTTTATAGAATCTCAAAAAACTCTCACGTAGACTTTTCATTGCCCCTCTCTCTTTCTTAACTTTCTCTTCCCATCCGTTGGTTCTTTTACTACCTCTCTTTCTCACTTTGTACAAACTTAATGGTTTTAGCGTTTTATTTGTGAGTCCTGTCGCAACACTTCGGGAGTAGGCTAGGCCACCACAACGATCTCCATCACCGCTACCAGAAGGAAGAAAGGAAATATGGAGTGAGGATGGCGATACCGATGACCAGATTTGAGCGGCTGCCGACGACCACATTATATGTTCTTTCTCTTTCAAATTTTCTGTTAGTTTTGACGACCCTTCTTTTTTTTTTAATCTGTCTCCGTCTATCGTTAATATTTTGCTATTTACTTTCTTTTCCATGTATAACTATTTTGTTCTTAGTCTCTACGCATAAGTATTTTCTCTTTTCATGAATAATTAATATTTTATCTATTGCGTTCTCTCCATTTTCTCTTTCATTTCATGTCTAAAACTAAATATTACAAAATTTATAAGTCTCTTTCAGGTTCTATCAATCAATAATGCTTTTTATTTAACCGTTTTTGATTTCTACCTCTTTTTAATCCACCATTTTTTCTTTCTTTTTTTTTATATTTTCTTTCTCTAACCTTTCTTTTCGTTTTCTCGATAGAAAAGACTTTTCTTTCTTACTTTTTCTTTCACAATCTTCCTTCCCGATTTACTGAAACATATTCTCAATGAACAGACTTCATTAGATCTATAAATGTCCGTTTTATCTCAGGCCTTCTTTAGAACTTCCTTTTGATATATATATATATATATATATATATATATATATATATATATATATATATATATATATATATATCTTTCTTTCGTTTCTTATTCTCATTCCTTCTTTTCTGCATTCGTCTCATCCATTCCCTCCTCTTTTGCTTGAATCTCCTTTTCTTTCTACATCTTATTCTCTGTTTCTCACTTCACGTCGACATGACACTCTTTCCAACTTTTCAGTTTTTGAGACTCTTCTTCCGATATACCATTAAACCAAATTAATGAGGGAGCTAGAGTTTGTTAGGGGAAAATAAATCGATTAAAAAAAATCGGTCACGCCTCTCTTTGGATTACACAAAATATCTTACACACGTTTTATTCTATTAAGCATAAACACATAGCGGCACATTATAACATTTTCCTTTATACCCTTTCATGTTTCCCGGGCCAAATGAGATGGCCGGTCAAACTTGCGTTGTTTTTCATTTTGCTTCTCGCGTCGCAATAATTCATCAGATTTCCTTTTATTTCCTTCCAGATATAGCAGTTTAGATCACACGTTTTGTTTCATTTCTCTTTCCCTTTTATTTTTCCCAATGGGGTTAGGGGAATTGATTTATATTCAGGTGGGTGACTACCCATGCGATGACTCGGTACTGCTTATCAAATTGCTTTTGGCGCTGTGAGCAAACGGATTATGCGTGGTGGTGTAGGGGAGTGAATTGTTTAGGCTTGATGAAGGTTGGAGTTAGTGCTATAGAAATTTGAACTATCGAAGGTTTCAAATTATTTGTTTTGGCAGCATTGATTTCTTAAAATGCATGAGACGAATTTTTTTTTTTAAATATCTAATTTCTCTTTTATAAATTCTCAATCATATATTTCTTTTAGTTTCGAAATACAGTTTACATGTCTGACTGAAATCAATCAATCAATCAGCCATTCGCTCAGTCAATAAATGTATATCTATCTGTTTGCATATATATATATATATATATATATATATATATATATATGTATATGATTGTATATATATATATATATATATATATATATATGTAAAAAATTATAAAAAGAAAATATGCAGAATAAATATTAACGGCTTTTAAAAATCACTTATTTTCTTTCTTCGTTATACACGAGAAACGGCAGCTTAGGGAAAGAAGTAGTATGATTCATTATTTAGGCAAACACACACACACACACACACACACACACATATATATATATATATATATATATATATATAATAAAAAAGGCTTAAACACTAATATTCCATGGTCATAATTTATTCCATTGGAATCGTAAATACGATCCAAATCATCAGACCTACAAATTCAAAATGAAAACAGAAAAAAAAAACTCCGGAAATCAAAACAGAATTTAGAGAAAGTGTAAGTATGAGGATGAGTGACAGAGAGATTTTTTTGGAGATGTGGGGGTGGGGTGGATTTAAAAAGAGAGAAAAGAAAGTCGACGGATGTCTAATACATAAAGATACATTTCGTGGTGACATATACACACCACAGACAATTCGGATAGGAAGGAAAAAAAAAAAAAAAAAAAAAAATGAAAAGGTTGGGGGAGAGGGATGGGACGAAGGAAAATAAAAATGTGTTTACATAAAGGGCCGCTTCGTAATTGGGAAAATTAAATCAAATATAAATATATGAAGATGAATATAACG
>CAHIKZ030005388.1:1512500-1542500 GCA_903632075.3 Acanthosepion pharaonis | reverse complement strand
TTAATCTATTACGTTAATTTCCTTGGCATCCGGTAACTTAACAAGTATGTCCAAGGTTTTCACAACATAAAATCTTTGCAGTATTCTGCGATGATCACAGGTTGACCAATGAGTTGTACTTGCGTTATAATCGGTAAAGCACCGGAAATAACTGTTGTTACCTTTGCTTGATAGCTATTATGCAAATTCTTTTGCAATATGATTTTCTTTTATATCAAATTACACAATTGCGCGGCGTTTAAATAATGTCGCCTTAATCTTTTCTTCGGTCATATATGAGTTCTATTTTCTAGTGTCGTTTAATTCACACTCTTCACGGGGTGTGTGTACAATAATTCGTCTCTGATTTTCCTACAATAATTCAGTATCCTCTTTTCAGTTTTATAAAAAGAATTCAAATGACAATTTTCATTTTTATGATGTTATGCCATCAGAGGCAATACAAAATAGTAGTATTTCCATAAAGGAAACATTCATAGTCTCTTTTCTGAAATATTTTAACAATACAATATTATCTGAAAAACTATCAGAAGTAATAGCGCAAAAAATTAATAATTGGCAAGAAACTTAATATCAAATTGCCCACAAAGATACGGATATTTAAACGTAATATCTTTTACTGAATTTGTTATCCGAACGTTTGTTCCGTGAAGTTTACAGCCTTATTTGCGTGATTATTCTATAAGATGAAAGGTTAGGGTTAATAGACAATAGAAGAACAAACTCAAATATGCTAAACAAGTTTCCGTATTAAAATAAGTTATACTTTTTCAAATAAAACACGTTCTTATATATATATATATATATATATGGTTAAACATAAAAACATAAAAAAATGGTTTCCTTTCAACCGATATGAAGGATTGTAATAGTATTTGCTTTGGAATAATTTCAGACAAGCTCTACGAATCTTTTGCTTTGGAGCAATTCTGAAAATGAGATGAGAAATTACTTTTAATTCGATACAAAAAAAAGTAATGGAAACATATATTAATAACTTTCGTCATGAACTAATAATTATAAAGAAAATATACAGAATGAATATTAACGGCTTTTATAAAATCACTCAATTTCTTTCTTCTTTAAACA
Source organism: Acanthosepion pharaonis (assembly GCA_903632075.3). Classification (NCBI taxonomy): domain Eukaryota; kingdom Metazoa; phylum Mollusca; class Cephalopoda; order Sepiida; family Sepiidae; genus Acanthosepion; species Acanthosepion pharaonis. The sequence continues at coordinate 1,541,411 of CAHIKZ030005388.1, read as the reverse complement.
CGAGAAATGGCAGCTTAGGGAAAAAAAAGGTACTATGATTCATTATTTAGGCATACTCTCAAATACCCAGAAACATATTACTTTCTTTCGTTCTTGGATCTGATGAAGCCTAGAAAGGCGAAATGCGTAATCAAATCTATTTTCAATTAAACGTTACCCATTTGTTAAGTTTCTTAAAAAATTTGTCCGGATTCTATTTGCTATTTTAAACACACACACACACACACATATATATATATATAGAGAGAGAAAGGTTGATATCAATGGTTAGTGCTTCTTACATCTGTGTATTGTCGTCTTTGAAACTACTTGCCAATTAAACGTCTTATATTCTAGCCAAATCGACTTCATGCACTTAGTTTTCCGAAACATAATCAATTTGTAAAATAACTGTTTTGTTATTCATTCCCAATTTGATATTTTCTTTTCTTTGTAAAGAATTCGTTTCTTTGTGGCTTTTATAAGTTGTTTATTTTCTCAAATAATCCCATTTTCTCCTGTGAAAGTCGTTACGACATTTAGAAAATGGAGGACGAAATGTTGACGTCAAACGGACATAACATTTCGTGGAAAAATGTTTATTTTTTTTCAATATACTTCATAAAAAGTAATAATCTAAATATCACGAATTGTTTTGTCCAATAATTTACCGTTATTTATTAACATTAAGGAAAATGCAAAAAACAAAAACATTTAAAAAAAATAAACGAGACGCTTTTGGTAAATTATTAAACAAAGAACGAAGAAATGGAATATTTATTTAATACTAGCAGTAGAGCCCGGCGTTGCCCGGGGATGTAACAGTAAGAGTTGGGGACGGCTGTTGCTTTGAAAGATGTGCTTTGTAAGTCGACAGGATCTAAGTTTCTACAAAACGTTGAAACGCTACGCACACAAAGTTTAGGCAGACATCATGCAGGCCCAAGTATTCGAAGGTATCGAAGGAAGTAACGGAAAGCCGTTTGCCATTACTAAGACATCTATGAGTAAAAGCTGGCAGCACTTACTGCTTTAACCTATTGGATCGTTAAGCATTACTCAAAGCACTTGTGGTAAGTAGTCCTGAAACCACGATTCAGTTTCAACATACATAGGGATTGAAGGGAAAACAAACGCGATGATGGCGGGTGATGGTATGAAAGTCAGAAGGCAACAAAAGAGCTGGATAACATTTACAAAGACGTCTTAGTAATGGCAAGTGGAGACTACGATGACCTAACGTTAAAACCAATATGACAAACACAAAAATTGCCATGCAATCGGACTGCATATGTGTGCATGGTGCTTAAACGCTACCGGGCGGGTTGTCTACAGGACCTCCGTGTAGGTTATGTTTCTAGCACAGTTGTTGGGAGAGTAAATGAAAACCCTGTCCTTAGACCCAACTCGTGAGCACCCAACGTAAAGTTGGCCGTGAGAGAAGCACTGCTCACGTAAATGCAGACCTGCGATGCTAAGCGTCTGTCCTTGTGATTTGTTAATCGACATAGCAAAACAAATCTTCACGGGAAATTGTGAGCGACGAAAGTTGATTGGTATGCTTGCGTCTGACGACAGAAGATGCATCCTGGGAATCAGAACGACTTCCCCCTTGCCGCAGCCAGTTGCAATGGTCGCCTCAATCAGGTTCGGAGAAAGGGATTTAATAATGAGGCGAGTCACGTTGCACTGTTTAGGTGGGAGCAAATTCCTGATTAGCATAATCGAAGCACCAACTTTGAGACGAAGAATATGAGGTGGGAGTCTTCTATGGGATACTCAGCTAATTCGGATGAATCGGAAGTTCTGTCGATGGACTTATAAACATGACATTGCCCGGGAATGCAATCCAACAGTTTAAGGTTGATGGAATCAACTGTACAGTTCTTCGGTGCCAATATGGCTCTCTCAGCAAGCCAATCGGCATCGGCAAAATTAGATGATAGGTTGTAGAAGACTGCATTCATCAATACATCCGGTGATTCAACATTGGTGGCAAGCTGATCCATCTTCACAAAACCGTGTGTGTCAGATGGCATTTTTCTCCTCCCCAAGAGCAAGAAGGTCCCGTGCGAAATCAGCGGATCTGGAGTCCCCATTCAAGTAGGCACGCATGTTCGTGGTCAGTTTAAGAGTCCCCACGTGGTGCCAAAGGGCAGACGACTTCAGGCAGGCGTGGACAGCGTCAGCGCATGTACCTTTAGGAATAACAGGTAGAGTGTGTCTAACGTCGCCTGCGAGGAGAAGTGTTACTCCACCCATGGGGTCGGAGGAGTCGCGGATGTCTTGGAGACTTCGGTCAAGTGCCTCAAGGGCGCCCTTGTGTGCCATCGTGCACTCATCCCAAACTATAAGTTTGCATCTCCGTAAAAATTCAGCCTGTGGCGAATTCTTTGTTATGTTGCAGAGAGGAGTTTGTGACCGGCATAGATCAAGCGGCAACCTAAAAGCCGAATGAGCGGTTCTACCTCCCGGTAGCAATGTTGCAGCAATCCCGGAAGATGCGACCGCAATAGCGATCTCCCCACGACGCTGTACCTCTGCCAGGACTAATTTGGTAACAAAAGTTTTGCCAGTTCCTCCGGGCGCGTCTAAAAATTATATACCTCCAGTGGCGCCGTTTGCCCTGTCTGTTATAGTAGTGAAAACAACTCTCTGATCAGGTAGAAGTTTGGGCTCATTTTCGGTAATGTATGCGTTCAGCCCCTCGATGGAGTAGGATGTTTCCCGCAATAACTCAGTTGGTACAGTGTCAAAACCATCTCTGACCGGTGGTGGTAAACCGTAAGTTGGTAAAGAGACACCTCCCAGTTCGAAAACAACATCTTCTAGGGCCACCAGCGCTCTGTTTATTATGAAGTCAGTGAAAATGCATTCAACTCATGGGCTGTTACGCTGAACGGAGAACAGCACATCCTCTGACATGGATTTTCTGTACTTTAGCCAGAGCGAAAGAGGATCGCTTAGTTCGCATCGCAAAAGCAAAATGGCGAATAGCGTTCGAAGCCGTGATGGCGTTCTGAGAAGTTCAGCCTCCGCCATGGCTGCATCCCATTGGGAGTCATCTTCAAGCAATCCCAAACGGAAGCATGCCTCTCTATAAGACTGGCATTCTATGCCTTTGACAGTGCGAAACATCTGTGAAACTCGTTGGCCCAGCAATTTTATGAAGTAGAAGGCGGAGGTAAAAGCACTCCTGCTGGCTGGGGGGCACAGTATAAACGCGTCCAAGGCAAAAGTTAGACCTTACATCGGGATAACCCTCGACAGGGTCACCAGCCTTTCGTCGAACCCACCGGTTGTTTGACCACACATAGTAGGACGGGACTTGGGGGTATATCAATGTTTTGGCAAAAACATCTGTTGAGCATAATTTAAAGAAAGCCGTTAGGGTTGTGTCTTTAGGGTTTTCCGCAACCTGCTGGGCGTTTTGTTCGGCGAAGTACATCCTCTGTCCATTTTCAAAGTGAACAGCAAGCTGCACAATGGCTGGAGCCCTTTGGTGTATGGGGAATCCTAAAATTCGCCAAAAGGCCTCGCTACTGCTGAGATAGCGTCCAGCCACGTAATCGGCCACCTCGTCAACTCAATTGTCGCGCCGGACACCGAAGACGGCAGCATCGCTGCCTTTATTAACGTACTTGCAGATGTACTTTATTGACTTAACCAAGTGGCAGTATTCAACGTTTATGTGGGCTCCAAAAGTCTTGGACAGCAGCGGGCAATAAGGCACCACCCAACGATTGTCCAGAGTGTGCCCCTTAACTGTGACAGTTCTGCCGCCCTCAGCGGGGCTTCTACGTCTGTACAGTGGGTAACCATCCGTCGCAGTCTGCGTTTCTGAGAATTTCAGCAGAAATAAAATCGTCTATTTTGTTTGCGTCAACCTTATCGTTGAGCCACAGCAGGATGTGAGCATGAGGCAAACCGCGTTTCTGCCATTCCACTGTGTACATATGACACTTGGCGCGTCCGAAGACTTGCCCTTTAAAGATCAAATCCATAAGCTTAAGCAGCTGTAACCGGAAAACGCGGGCAATTAGGTCAGGGAGTACTGCTGACCTGGAAAAAGTTCGCGTGTAATATCAACCCATTTCGGATTGCACGTGAACGTGATGAACAAATCAGGCCTCCCACAATGACGGACATAGGTCATTGCGTCTTGTGCCCTTTCATGCATGTATCGAGGGCCACCAGTGTAAGAGGAAGGCAAAATGCACGGTTTGCCGAGATTGCGTCGGTCACCATCAGAACGCAGACCATCACAAAGGTGAATGTAGGAGTCAATTCGAAGTTTGGATTGGTTTAACTTGATGAATCCTAACCTCTCCGACTCCATTTTTGCAACCATGTCAACAGCAAATTGAAGAAATAGTTGACGGCACCTGTGCAAGTGGTTAAATTCACCCTCCCTAACCATAAACATGTAGGTGTAGTAAGCCCTACATGAAAACCGTCTTTGAGGTCGACATGGAATCGCTGCTTGCCTGGTATATTGGGATTTTGAAATGGTACCCATCGCTTCCGTATGGAAAAAGAAGTGGGTACTGGAGACAGTCGTATGAACGGTGGGTTTCACTGATGCGGCGCAGACCACCGCCCCGGTATTTTATGACAATGTCACGGCTGTTATGCTCCTCACCGTGGATGACTGCGGCAATTTCATTACATACAGGAGCATGCTCACCGTGAGACCGTCTGTCTGCATCGATGAATACACTGAAAGAGGGCAAAGAGTTGTTTTGCAACGCAAACTGTAAGCTTCGGATGTAACTGTTAGTTTCGTGAAGCATGTCTTGTAGACGGAACAGAATGTCTCTACGGGGACCGATGGAAATATCGCTAGGCAGAATGCCGAGACGCGCATCAACCTGCTCGTTGTAGTCTGCGAGAAAGTAAATTTGTAGGAACTGAGGTGGCTCTCCCTGATCAGCCAAAAGTGATCCCATTAAGTGGTAAACCTGGCCTTGCACTTTGAAAGTAGGCATCCATCCCCATTCACTAATAGCCTTCGCACCAAAAGACGTCATCTGGAAGCAACAGTTATACTTCCGTATTGCTTCAAGAAAATGCGTTGACTCCGAAGTTGTACCCAGAAGGAGGTCCCTAAGTGGCTGGGGAGGCTCGTCTAAAGAAGGGAGTTTGATTTTGCCCCCAGAGCAACAAAGCCCAGGTTGCTCACCGGCCCACTTTTTGCGTTGCAAAAGTGCAAACTTTATCCATGGCCCCTATTTGTACGTCTCTCCTAGCGGAATAGTTGACAGTGCAGTCATAATAGTATGCGACATTTGACCAAAATGATGCAGACGGCGAAGTTACGCCATTCAAAGAAGCTCGAAATGAGCTAATGTTTTCGAGCCGTTGACGGCGTACTTCAGAGTTTTCTGCAACCCTGGCAGATGCAGTAGAGCGGGCATTTCTAACGCGACGAACAGTGGTCTGTGCAGGGCTTTCTAGAGCTCTAGCAGATGCAGTGGAGCGGGCATTTATAATGCGACGAACAGTGGTCTGTGCAGGGCTTTCTAAGGCTCTGGCAGATGCGGTGGATAGGGCATTTCTAAAGCGACGATGAGCGGTTTCTTGAGGTTGTTCCAAAGCTCTAGAGGCGGCTGTAGCCCTAGTATTCCTATGATGACGTGAAGTTGTTTGTTCGGGGCTTTCTAAACTTCTGGAGCAAGCATCACGCAAACGACGAAGGGTTTTCTGTGCTGGGGACTGTGAAGCTCTCAACCTAGCCACGCGGACTGCGCCCTGTGAATTCTGAAGTGAACGTTCTTCAACTGAGAGCCTGGTGCGGCGTGAGGACATAGTTGAAGCCGCTGAAGCCAACCTTTCAGTCCGCGCAGCGGCGCTTTCCATGGATAAGCGAGCAGCTGAGCTCGAGGCCATCTGTGAAAGACGCAAAGAAGTCTGTTCAGGGGTTTCACTCGCCCTCGCTGCTCTAGCAGCGGAGGCAGCTGCCGTGCGCCGTCCCAAAAATTTCCTCCTTTTAGGTGGCATCCAAACAGTAAAAACGTCAAAGAGGGTATAGCCTAAAAAGAGATTTCGACAAATCCAAAAATCGTGCACTGCTAACGTAGACACAAAAAAGGAAACACCCAGTAAAATGAGTTCAGATGATACAAGGTGAACTCGAAACTAAAAAGTGGAAATTTAAAAAGGTAAACCAAGGGTAAAAATCCAAAAGGAAATGGGTTTTTAGTACAATTGGCTAACGTGTGTAGGGTTGGGTTGGAACTATAAAACAAAAAAGCAGCTAGAACACGTAATAACAAATTGCGGTATCCGAAGTTGGCGAATAAAGTAAGCCAAGTACGTGCACGTGGGCAACAATAAACGCAAAAGTGTGAAAGCACGCCCGAGTCACGCAGTAGAGATGGTTGACCTTGAGTGACGTTCCACTCTCTATTAAAAAAAATCGGCCAGCGAAAGAGGAAATCACGGTAGATATCGCTGTCATTAATGTAGGGAAAGGTCGGTAATAGTGACCGTCCCCTCTCAACACAAACCTTACGTGAAAGAAGAGAGAGAGAATACCCCTCTCTCTTTAGCGAATATTGCGTATCCTGTTGCGTTAGTGCGTGTATGGAGGCCGTCCGTAAGAGGAAGAGGGGGATGACCTTGGCGCCAGAAAAGCACCAACGTGTGGACAATAATTGAAGTTTAAAATGTCATGATGAAACAACGAAAATTCTCGTAAACCCTTAAGCAAGACATACAGAAGTCCCTCGTAAAAGACTTACCTGCAGGAACCAAAAAAAAAAAAGGAATTTAGCAGAAAAGTTGGGTACAAGTTAAGTACTGTGTTCTTTCCTTAATAATTTTCATCTTCGAAATATTTTTGTCTATCAGTATTCTTACGTCGGCATTTTTAAATTATTTCTTAATACTTTTTTTTAAATATTGAATTAATTTCAAATAGAAGCAATTCATTATCGTTGCCTTGTACCAAATTGCAAAGGGAATTATAAAAACGGCCCTAAAGAATTATCTTATGTTTGGATTCGTGCAATCAGTAGAGATCGTTAGATTATTGTTTAAGGTTGACGGACACGCATGTCTTAATTAGTTTTTTTTTCTTTTTTTTTACGAATTGGTCAAACTCAAACTAAAACATTGTTTTCAATCGTTATGAGTCTACTGATTGAATAGAATTTTAAACAATTGTCTTGTAAATGGAATTTTTAAAGCATTCTGAATGTAAAAATAAAGAAAAAAGTGTGCAAGAAAATAAGAAACACTACCTGCCAAAAAAAAAAAAAGTGAAGTTTTGTTGAAATCGGTTGAAAATTGTAGGAAATCCGATCCCATATATAAATGAACACACGCGCACACACACACACAAACAACCTGGGTTTTTAAGCAGATGTGAGTTGTTCCCCTTTCATTAATGCCTCTTAATCGTCTTTTCAAATTGATTTTCTGCAAAAAACAATTGAGTTTTTGCAAATTTTGGCGCTGTTAAAATCACCGCAAGGTAATTTTATGTAGTCCTGTGAAGTTTTGTTGAAATCGGTTGAAAAATGTAGGAAATTCGATCCAATATATAAACGTTACAGACACACACACAATCTGCGTTTTATAATAAGTAAGATTCTAGTTTAGTCTCATTTTAAACTTTAATTAAATTAAAATTTAAAAATAAATGAATAAAAACAGTCAATTTAACGTAAACTCACTTGTCTGCAAAGCAACTTCGATTTGCGGCCGCTTGGCGGAGTTTTGCAAAGCAGCATATAAGGTAGTGCAATGGTTAGCAAACTTGTATCGCTATAACAATTACAACTGGTTAGTGAGTTTGATCCTCAGTGAGTGCTCCTCTACTTTCGTCCTTGTGCCACATCTAAACTGCGCTTGGATAATCGCTATAAAGTAACGAGCAACTGCTATGCCTGTTTCTCTCGCTTTTTCTTTTTACGCACAGGATGCCGTAGGTGTAAAACGTGTATCTTTCCTTTTTGGGGTTCTTCTCAGTCTACAGCGAACCACTTATCACATAGAGCATAGACCCGCCCTAATCTGAGAAGAATACCAATAATATGAAATAGATATGACTAATGTTTAGATTTAGGGATGGGATTATTTCCATAAATTTTATTTAATTCTTCTTTGTAAATATGCATATCGTTTTAATGTTGAACATTCGTTTAATATGCAAAATATCCTGAATTCAAAATACATTAAAAAAACAAAAAGTGAAATTCAAGGTGATATTTACTTAAAGTCTGATGCAAATTAAACGTTGATTTAACTGTCAGATTGTAAAATCAGTTTTGATGAACCGGGCCCAATATCAAAGTACACTTTTGTATTATTCGCCCATCGTGGATCGAATTTCATATATAATAATTATATATTTACTTTTCTTAACGATGAAATAATTACAAAATAAATGAAGATTGTCCTCAGAAGAAGCAAATCACATTATATAAAACAATGCATTTCTAAAATAAAATAAATCTGTGCTAAACTGAAACTTGATTGATTTAGTAATATACGTAGCAAATTTAAGATCAAAAGGGATCCCTAATAATATACATAAAAATAACAGAATATCTTTGAAAAACACAAAATATTCATACAAAGCATCATTTCATATCACAACTCTCTGGAAGTAGACATCATAACAAAATAAACAAAATGCACCAATACAGGGGAAATAGGAAAAATTGTACAGTTTATAACAACTACTCTACACCAAGTAACACTTGCCTAAAAAAGAAAATAACTATTTTAAATCTTCTAAAAGAAAATAAATACCTAAAGAAAAGGTCGAAATCATTTACCAACGGTAGAAACAAATTACCTCTACTCTACCTATAACCACCTCGTGACCAAACAGAGTATTAGACCCGTGACTTAAATCTATCATGCGATATTTCTTTTTCAGTTTTAGAACAGAAAAATATCGAAAACAAAAATATGTAATTCAAAGAAATACATAGAATAGATGAATGAATAAAATAAATAATAAAACGATAAAGAAATTATAAAACAATACGGAAATAATAAGGCAATAAAGAGTTTATAACTACAAATTATTAACCTTAAACTAAACAACTAGAAGGATCTGGTTTCATATCTCAAACACGTACTTTTAATTCACTACGTGCAACAATGTATATGTGCTTTCAGTCTCCCTTTAAGAGGGTACCATTCTATGCCAGTTTGTCAGCGCTGCTATCATGTACCCAGGGTAATTTTCACGTTGTAATGTACTGCTTATAATGACCATTTCTTGTTCATATGCCTCAGGGTCAACACTTATGACTTTTGCTCGATGTTGTAAGCAGCGAAAGATCCCTTTCTTTACACTGCATGGGTGGTGGGAGTTGAAGTTGAGCTATTGTCCGCTGAATGTCGGATGTCTTGAACCCATGCCCTGTTTGAGATATTAGTACATCCAGGAAGGCGAGTTTGTTTTTGTTTTCTCTCTCCATTGTGTGTGTGTGTGTGTGTGTGTGAGAGAGAGAGAGAGAGATATTGCAGACAGAGAGATAGACAGAGAGAAAGATAGCCTGCTGGAAAATTCTGATCATGAAAATGCCACCCATCTTTCTACATTGATTATTATATTCCCAGCGTATGTATCTATAACCGCTTAATTACCAATTTTGAACGTTCGTCTCTATAAAGATATCAATCTTAACAATATATATATATATATATATATATATATATATATATATATATATATATATATATATATATGTGTGTGTGTGTGTGTGTGTTGTGGATTCCGGGATGAAATCCGGTACCAATAAATAAAAAACGCCAAGAAGGAATATAGGAAAATAATGTATTAACGTAATAATAGAAACTGGTAAAGCAGGTTAGTAATTCCAGGAATACGTATTAGTAGCAAATATATATACAGTCTTTGGTATTGAAGTATCGCTGTATGACTTCTTACTGAGTCTACGTGCTCGCTCACTGTGACTCCTACAACGCTGTTACCTCACCCCTCACTCTTCCGGTTACCTACAACCTTTTACTCTGTCACTCTGGACTCCTCGGTCTTGCTCTCCGGGTAGTTCATTTGTATAAAAAGGGGTGGACCCCCTCAACAATATATATATATATATATATATATATATATATATATATATATATATATTATGGCTTTAAATTCCCTGACGAATATAGGACAGAAGATAGCGTTGTGATTTCTATATCAAGCCAGTTTTTTTTTTTAAAGTGAATATGTTGTTATCCTACTGCACAACCCCCAAATTGGAGAATCAGGTTTTGAATTCAGTGTTGTCCTTTTTCTAGATCAGTTGCCACCCAAGTAACCCAGCCTGTCCTGCTATGTACACACGGCTAGTGGAAGAACAGGAGGTTTCATACCTTTCCCAATGTTAGCACGTAAGTGAATGTAATGGATGCGACTGGAATTCGAACTCGGCTCGCCAATCCCTCAATTCGAGCCTCTATCTATTACCGTGCCTCTCTGTCTCTCTCTCTCTCACTCTCTCTCTCTCTCTCTCTGTATATATATATGTATCGATATGGGCACCAGATTTCGCTACCAACTTCTCGAACCGCCATTTCACCAGGCACTCTTGTTTTATGGAATACATGACTTTTTGTCCATGCCATTCAAGTTCTTCCAAAATCATGCTGTGGCATAGTAGACTAACTTCTTTAACCAACTCCAAAGAAAAAAGTCATAGAATGTTAAGTCATGTCTCCTTGCTGGCCAGTCATAAATAAAACAGTGAGTTTCTTTTCATTCACTATATATATATATATATATATATATATATATATATATATATATATATATATATATATATATATGCGAAGAGAAGAGGAGGGTATATAAATAGAAAATTCTGTTTATAATTATGAGCCGATAAAAAAAAAAACGCTAAAAATGAATAATATATGAAACATAATGAAGCTTTTCTTACTTATCAACGTTATCGCCACCTTTTTCGTTTTCAAATCTCCGAATTTAAGAATGTCACTCTCATTCTGCCAAAGAGATGGCAGCCTGAAGAAGCTATGTCAGATGAGGATGACAATATGAAAACTCCTTTAAGGAATTGGCTAAATCAGAAGCCAGCTAATTTAGGATACATGTCCTATATTCGGAGGCTGCCATTGAAAGAGGTGTTCCCTACGCTGAGAAGGAGGGATGTGAACCTCTGATGTATAGCTATATCTTGGATATAGATTATTACTTCCCAAATATAATAAAATAAAATCCATTACATCTTAGTTAACTTTGGGCTTATGCATGTTGTATGTATTTATGTATTAGGTACATGCATACTACATAAATATATTGTCTGTCAATGTCTATAGATGCGTTACGCATACACTCTCACGTATATATATAAATATATATGATTACATTAATGTTTTGATCACAGCATATGATGTCCAAAATCTCATCAACCTAACAGATCCATTATCTTGAATAGAATAAAATCTAGACGCTCACATTTTTCTTTTTCGTATGCAATCTCCCTTTCTTATCTTCTATAAAATCTCCAATTTTCTCAATTAAAGACGGATAATCCAAAGATTGGTAAAAAAATTCAATTTAAAATTTGCATCTCACCACTAAACACACGACTTCTCTTAAACAGATAATTATTTTGTTATTTTTAATCTGGTTTGGCGTTAAATCAGGAAGGGTCTCTTCCTTAATGATCCTGAAGACCTTGACGCTGAATATATAATGTCAAGTAAATTCACTTGTAATTTCTGAATGTCTCTTGACAGATATAAACTTTTCTTACGATTTCTATTTCGTCAAAACAATAAAGACTCCAGGGAGAAAAGGCATCAACTTTTATTTATAAAATTCAGACGAAGTAATTAATTTCTTGTCCGTTTTGTTTGCATTTTTTTATAATTGTTCTTTGGTGTCATTTAAAGACAAATTGAGATTCGATTATTTTGTTTCTTTTGTTCCAATATTTTTCCTTTCTATTTCTGTCTAAAAACGGTGACCAAAAAACAAAAAAAACAAAACTTAAATTACAAGAGGTAGGTGCGTTGTTCATGACAACAATTTATTTTAAATCTTCAACACTATCTTCCTTGTCAATGCACTTAATTCAGTGTTGAATATTAATCACATCGATCGAACACAATACCTTGAAAATTTAAAACCAGGTTTCAGTTAATAATCAACTAACAAACTATATAATTGTTGAATTCTTTAATATATAATAAAAAAAATTACAGCGACAAAACTATATATCTCAATCAGAGAAAGAAAAGATGGAGTAAAAAACAAAAGTTCGTAGCTATTAATTTTAAAAATTTGCTCAATACAAAGTAAAACAAAATATTATTATAATATTTTATTGAAAGAAATTACAAAAAAAAAATTACATTACTACACAAAAACTTTCATGTTTCGGTACTAAGATGGTACTTCTTCGGGCGACGGTAGATAACTAATGATAAAAATAATTTATTAGGGTCATTTAAAAACAAATTTTTATCTATTTTCGTAAGATAAAGGCGGGGGTATAAGGTCAGAATTTTACAAGAAAAATTGCATATTATAAAGTTTCCTAACAATAAAAACATGTTAAAGGAATGAAATGAATTAACTGTTTTATGCCGGCATTGTCTACCTTTTAATATATAGTTAAAAAATATTTTTCATAAATAATTATATATTATAATTATACAGCCTTTATTTTATTAGTATATAATGGTCCATCCAACATTTATTTGATTTATTCAACTATATTATTGCCATATTTTACCGTCTATTCAGTATAATTACAAACTATATAGTTGTTTCCTCATTTTTGATTTTACCTATTGGCCTCTTTAAGAAGCTTACAAAGTATAACATTCTTTTTTAATTTAAAATAAAATCCGTTTCTAATTTATATCTACTTCAACAAATCGACAAATCATACTTGGATGCATCAATAATACACTTGTCGCTGAAATTGTTTCCTAGTATCGTTGAATGACATGTCTAAGCATCAGTTTTTCTTGACATGTAAAAACAACCCACCCACCTCCAACATCTGACCTTATTTTTATATTTTAGCATAGGCCTCACGTTCACTGGTTAATATAGACATACCCATAAGTATATTTTTAATTCTGACCTTATTCACCGCCCTAAAAAATTACCCTAATAAATAATTTTTATCACTAGTTATGTAACATCACCTGAAGAATTACTGAAACATGAAAGTCATTCGCCATCGATTTCAATGAAACTGTACACACATTTTGTAAATTTAGTAAGGCAGGTCAAGACCAACTATACTTTCTTCTTATGATTCCATCCTCAATTGGCATTAAATGCAAAGATTGTTTAAAAAAGGTTGCTGAACCGTTAAAAGTGAAAAATTTCCGAAGAACGTCATATAATCCCAGTTTTACAGTAAACGTGCATAGGAGGACGGTGGCGTTCATGCGTTTGCACCTGCAGTTGAATCAAACTTTGGCGCTTCATCCCTATTTTTGTTTGATTATTAGATTTATGCCATAGTATTTGAAAGTTATTACAGCCATGGAAAATTTACTGAATATCTAAAACATTGAAATAATTTAGCCCCGAGCAACGACCACGCAAGAAATTTTTATCGATGGAATTCCTTTATTAAAAAGAAATCAAACACTTGCGAAGGACATAACGTAAAAAAGATGACGAGGGAGTAGCTTAGTATACCAACAGATGATGCATGCAAGTGGGGGCGCAGGTAGACATTTCAAGACGGTGGGGGCGGGGGTATACAGGAAGAGGATGTGATTATATAATTTCAGCCATATAAAACCGAGCAATACATGATTAAAATCGTGTGCGCGACTTCACACACACACACACACACACACACACACACACACACGATTTTAGGATAACCAAACTGGTTATTTTTTAAAAATCGGATCTATTTATGCTTGTTTGACATTGTTTGTGGGCGGGGGGATTATAAATGCGTACACATGCATGTGTATGTCTATGGGCATTGTCGTACCCCCACCCAAACAAATACAGAAGTATATTCACCCTCCCGCCATAAACAGTCAAACAAGCAAAAATAAAAAATAAACCAGTCTGATGATCGCAAAAGCCTGAAACCCAGGGTCACAAACTCATATCCATACAACTTATATATATATATATATATATATATATATATATATATATATATATATATATATATATATATATATTATTATTATTATTATTTAAAAAATGCATTCATCGCGTCACGAAAAATTACCATATTTCAAAAGTAAATCCTACATCTTAAAGTTAACTTAATATTTAATTTTTTTGTTTAATTTTCAAGCAATGCTGAATAATTTTGGAAAAAATTATTTATACTTTTTATAAGCTAAATAGTATTATATAGTTTAAGTTGGTGGGGGAATGAGATTACATAATTTTTAAGTGGGCGTTAGTTCTTTTGACGAATCAAGATACGAGTATAATTCGCTTGAAAATTAAACACGGTATATACTCGAGTAATGTGTGATGTTTTATGACCCTTTTAAAGCAAAATATTGGATGTCTCACTATACATAAGCAATTCTTTTGAAGAGGTTAAAAGTCATGCATTTTCGGTGACCGGTTAAGCTATACACGGATAAGTTTTTCTGGAGGGATTAAAATTTATGCAGAACAATTCAGGGTTTCCATTATGCATAAAGTCGTCTTATAAACGTGTATATACACTGTGCGAAATTTATGAGATTTACAAAATCAGCTAAGTACAAGGACTAGCCAGAAATAATAATATTCTGATATCAATAGAAAGAACTCAAGGTAAAAGCTTCAAATTTACTCAAAATGTGCTGTGTCATTTCAGAACTTCAGTGGTCATGGTTCTCCACAATTTCCTGTCCTTTGTAGCTTTTGTCATTTTGCTATCACTTCCGAAAGCCGATCCGCTACACATTCACTCAATCTCGCCAGGTAGGTTATTTGTCTCTCTAAACATCAATCTGTCCTGTGAGTATCGAATTTTCCAAGCCAACTTTCCTCCCTGTGTCCCCCAGAAATTTCTACTGTTTCTTCCCTATGTTAATTAGAAGTGTACTTTTTGTTGCTATTGTCTCTAGAACTTCGTCATTGCTCACATGTTCAGTCCATGATATTCTCACTGTCCTTCAGTGGAACCAAATGTCTGTTGTTTCAAGTAGAGATTGAAGTAATTTTGCCCGTGATTTTATGTCTAAATGTGGCAAATACGTTGTATTGTTTATACTATTTATATTTGAACTATTGCCCTCATATTTGTTGTTGTTATTACAAGGTTTCGGCCGTTGTTTCCTATGGCCTTCTTCAGGAGTATATTTATCAGGGTAACCTATAGTGTATTTTTATCTGAACCCTTTATTTAATCTACGGAAATAGACTCTCTTCGTTGCACTGTTCTTGTCTATAGACATAGTCTTCTTATTTTTCGTACCGCTCACCTGTTTCCATTGAATTCAGTTACAGACCGCCCAACCCAGCGATTGAACTCACAATTATTATGTCATCAAATTCACGAGCCATTGCTTTAGGCTTTTGTCTCGTAGTTGTCTTGCATCTTTACATTAACAAAAATCGGATAACAGGCTAGGAATGTATTAGAACGTGTTTTCATAATGTAATTTAATGATTCTTCATTTTTGAAAATGCCTAAAGAAATTTTCTTCATGTTTTCAAATGAAAAAAAAAGAAAAAAGAAAAAAAAACAACAATTTAATTTTAGGAAAATAGTTGATTACAACGTTGCAGTAACGTAGCCATCACGTGATATATCCTTCAACAAAAAGGCAACATACCTGCTAGATTACCGGAATGTCTAATCTGGAAATTAGTCGGAACGTATTCAGAAAACACCAGCTGGTTTGATGTATCCCAGGCTTTTGTGTTCCATAGGCAGAAATCAAACTGATAAAAATATGGTTTTCATACAGAGAGATGGAAAGCAGAATAGACAAGGCCAAACTGAGATTTGGATACTGGGATGCATGCTCCCCACCCATTACACTATAGACGACCCATCCCTCAGCGGTACGTGACGAAGTGGATAGTTCTGATTTTAAGTTGGAATTAGGAGTTAAATGAAATTTCCTCTCCGTTCAGCCAAATGATCTGAAAGACGTGACAGTCATCACGTATCTCCACTTAGAAATCAAAAGTAATAATGTTTTAAAATGATTTTTAAAGAAGACTTTAGGGGCCACGCCTATCATCTCTCCTAACATCCGTATGCATAACTTTAACACTGTCTTATCTTTCAACACCAATAAATAATATTTGTAAGTAGTCGAGGCTAAACTATGGCGTGAAATGATGGGTTTCACCCCAAAATTCTTAAAGGCCTGGGAGTCACACAAGGTAGACGGTCACAGCACAGTTTGTGCAGACATGTGTGGATAACGATTGATGCTAAACTTGAGCAGGTTGAGATTGTAGTGTTCGGGAAAACACCCTCTTGAGAGTCTGTTCCTTAGGACAGGGGTTTGCAACAAGGAGAGGCTCGAATGGAACCTACGTCTCACAAAAGGAATATGAAAGCTAATGAAGGTGGTTCGGTACAATGTATGTGATATGGCGGGTCTTCAGTATCTGTCTATATTTCTGAGATGAGGTATTATGTACACTATTTACATTATTCGAACTATTGTCCTCATCTTTGTCGCAATATTTATTACAACGTTTCGGCCTTTCAGTATCTGTCTATATTTCTGAGATGAGGTATTATGTACACTATTTACATTATTCGAACTATTGTCCTCATGTTTGTTGCCATATTTATTACAACGTTTCAGCCTTTCAGTATCTGTCTATATTTCTGAGATGAGGTATTATACACTATTTACATTATTCGGACTATTATCCTCATCATTGTCGCCATATTTATTAGAACGTTTCGGCCGTTGTACGCTTTGGTGGTTGGAATGTCGAACTGAACATTTTATTTCGCTCACTGGGGTAGACTGTTCTAGTTCCACGTGCCATGTTTAATGGATGTCAGTTATCAGTTATCTCCTGTTAATTCTCTACTACCTTAACCGGGTATTGAACTCTCATTCTTTAGGTCCTGTAACTGGATCTAACCAACACCTTTATCCACTGTGTCATGTGTCCTTAGCCGTGAAGGTTAGAACTCGTGGAAGAAAAGGAATGTAGTTTATTTGAACACTTTCCATGGAAACAGCGATAGAACAATGTGAGGCTTGCGACGTTTCGGCTGTAAGAAAGTGTTGTAAAGTAGAAAATGATTTATTCCCTACAAGGATGTAGAGACGCTTTTGAACTCTGTCGAGATTTCAAAGAGAAGACTTTGGCAGCACTTTCCCATATATGACACCAGTACTCTATTTGAAGCCTTATTTTTTAAAGGTAGAAAATAGCAGGAGGAGTCAAGTTCTTATTCGAACGGTACAGAGAACCGTTCATTTTTTCCAGCCTCTTTACCGATGGACCGTATATACGAACTCCACTTGATGTATGGGGTGAAATTAAGGCGCAACAGACACGCAAGTTACCGGATCTCCCTATGGGAACATACTTTCATTGTGACTGGAGATCAGAGTTCGATTCGCGACGATGGAATGAAACTAGTTTGGTTTTCGCGACAGTTTTCGCCACTGAGCTGTTAGAGTTAGGTCAGAGTAGAGATCAGCTGCCAATTTTAGTAATCCTCGTTATTGTAAAAAAGACTTACAAAAAATTCATAAACCAACACCATGATGTCATACAATCTACTGGAATCCTCACAGGATACATTCTATTCACGCTAGCGTAGAAAGTTCTTTTTATAGCTCATTTATCTCATCTCAGAAATATAGATAGGTGTTCTAGAGTTATTTAAAATATATATTTTGGATATTTTTTCCGGCTGAAATCTTGTTTTTGTATCATATCAGGAGATCTTTTCGGATGTTAAAATTTACGGCTTGTAGTTCGAAGAAAAATTAGATATAAAGAAAAATTTTAATTAATGAAATATGTGCGGACGAACGCAAAAGAAATGAAAAATGGTACTAGACAGAAATACGAAGGAAGACAATTCCTGATCTCTTGATCTTTATAATTTTTAATACAGACGCTATTCTTGCAAATAGTACAATTTCTGTCTTTTGAAATCCAACTGTGTATTGAATTCTTCTAAACAAATCAAGAGAAGTCTGCCAGTGACAGGTTAACTCTTAACCGATAGAAAAATAATCCCTTGAATAAGTTTTTGAAATAGCGTGAAAATTTGGTAAAATTCATGGCAAAGTTGATAGAAGAGTAGCGATACTTACAAATGACGTGGTTTAAAAATACAGAAATTAGAAAGATAAGCAATAAACGCTAATATTTACATTAAAAAATCACTGAGACTAAAAATGCTGAATGTATTTGAGATTTAAAGAAACTCAATAGCATCAATAAAAACATGCAATAAATTTTTAATGAGAAACATTTTAGGTACAGGCAAAGAGAAAAATTGAATTGTAATTGATGTAAGTCACTTCAGAACGAATTTAGAAGTAGACATGCTTGGATAGGAATGACGATGCAATGGGAAGTGTGCAAACGTGTTGTATTTGACATGTCTTGCAAAGGCATAAATACAAAAACATTAGAAATCGTATAGGATAGAAAAAGTAAACTTATTCTGAAAGAAAACTTTGACTGGTTGGGTTTGCTTTTAGAGTAATTTTACTCTTATTGGTTTGATACCTTTGATAATAACAGTTGCCGTTTCAACATACCACAGGTTGAAAATTAACTATGGAATAATGTTGACAACAGGTTTTAAAACAGAATTCTTTATAGAAGTTCGGTGTATCTCTTTCAATCTGTGTGTTTTCATTTTCTGAAGTTCTTTTATACAAAATTATGGGAACCATCAAACTATTTTTTTGGAAAATCTCCAAAAAGTTTTAGTATGTGAGATTATTCCAACTATATGTAAAGGTGTTTCGATTTAAGAACGCAAGTTAGTGTTTCGTAGAACAGGACGCATGATTTCTCTCTTAATCCCCAGCGAATATCACAAAAAAAAGAAACAAAACAAAAAAATAACAGTAATGTTCTCATCTGACATCTCTGCCAAAAAAAGAACTTTTCGCCTGAGTAAGTCTTCCAAATCTCGAAAAGAACTTTAAACACATACCACCATGACACGTACAAAGGTAGACTAATTGATATTTCGTTTTTATTCCATTGGTTAAAAGGACGTTCTTCTCAGCCAGTTTTTACCACAGAACTGTTACCTTGAAGAAGAGGCACTCGAAAGAATGCTTCCCCGATCACTGAGATTTTAACCCCTTCAAGTCTAGTGTCAACTGCTATCTACTTTACATCTGCACTCAAACAACAGCAACAATCAGTAAAATTTTACCTTGAGTGCCTCTTGGGCCATTAACTGGCTAAACAACATAATAACAAAAGCCATCTCTATAGATACAACATGTTTACTTTTTTAATATCCTTATTTAGTTTTTCAATGCAAAAAAATGTTCATTTTTTGTACAATATTTTTTGTAATTTTATTCCAATATGCTGTGAAAAAAAGAAACAATGCATCCACAAAACTATCATTAGCAAATATGTCTATCTCTTTCCCACAAAATACAGTTTTCTTCAGAAAGGTGTAATGTCCTTTAAAATTATACCCTGAACTATCATTTTCTTTTCAATTTATATTTTTCGTTTTATATTTCCTGTTTTACAAATCTTCGAAATATGGGTTAAGGTTAGTTTTACCTTGAAAAGCTTTCAGTATTTTGAAAGTGACATTTTTAATCATTATCCGTGGCACACACGTAACATTCCCAAAGATCTTAGAAAAAGTCTACAAGAAATTATAAAAGGGAGAAGAGAAAACATTTCGATTTCCTCTTCTTTATTTAACTTATTCTTTTTTGACGTATCCAATCAGGATCTAGGCGATCATGGCTCTCCAAAACTTCCTCTTTTTTTGTAGCCATGTTTGTTTGTACTATCTCACAATTCCCTGTTTTGCCATCAATTTACAGAAGCACGTTAGTTTGCTTGCTGTTTTTTCTTTCTTTCCGTCGTTTATTCAATATGACATGTGAGTCTCAAATTCTCCTATCCTTTTCCTCATTTATTTAAAAAATTAAATAAATATACTTTAATAAAAATCTGTCATATTAATAAATAAAAAAAAAATCCATATACATACATTAATCTTGATAGAAAAGGGGAAATATTAAAGAAGCCAGGTCTATTGCTTTTATGTCCATCGTCTTTTTATGTTGAATTGTATATGGTCTATGTTAATTATGCTTTATGAATATGTCCTGAAGATGGTCTATTAGACCGAAACGTCCGACGTTGACATTAAACATTAAAACAGCATAATCGCATATTAAGATTTTTATTTGTTTTTTTAGTATTTTTTCTTCATATATATATATGTATACATATATATATATATAATATATATATGTATATGTATATATATATATATATATATATATATATATATATATATATATATATATATATATATATATATATGTATATATGAGATATTTTTTGTTTAAACGTTCTTTTATACATACAAATAGTAAAGGAAATGCTCTGTTTTTAATATCTCAAAACAATTGTCGGACTTTGTTCATTTCATAATATACATACATATATATATATATATATATATATAATAAAAATATAATTTTACGTTATGCTATATTTATGGGTTAAAGTGTTCAATAGGGACTGACGATTGCATTTAAGCATGAAATACACTGCCGACATTGGGTGGTTGTGACCTAAATGTGCCCTATATATATATATATATATATATATATATATATATATATATATATATATATATATATATATATATATGGTGGACTTTCTATCGTTAACGATAATTGCGGGTCAACATAGGATGGCGCATTTCGTTTTAGACATATGCATGCTAGCAGGGACTATTGTGGAGAAAATCATCTAAGGGAAAGGTATATTTCATATTTTTTTTAAGCGTGATACTAGCCGAGACTTTATGCGGGCGACAAAGCCACACTGACAAATGGAATTTGTTAAAGCAGGATTTTGATGGCGTCTCTGGAGGCTCGGTTGAGTAACGGATGCTCGGACTGAGGGATCGGAGAGACTAGTTTGGATTCCAATCGAACCCATTACATGCATCGACGTGCTAATACCCTTGGGAATGGTATAAATCATCTTCTACCCCCACCAATAGCAAGAACAGAATGGATTCTCTCGCCGTGCGTGGTAAGCAGACTAGAAAAAGGCCAACTCTGAATTCCAAAACGACAGACGCTTGTTTGGGGACCTTGTGACATATTGTGCACCTGTTCTTGGTATGAGAATGGCTCTGAACTAGACTTCACCACTATAATCCAATGTTGATAGTTTATTGTCAGTTTCTCGGATCTGAGCTGCTTGACACTCATTCGTCGAAAACACACACGACAGTACTATATATATATATATATATATATATATATATATATATATAAATCTGAAGATTGTATTCGTTGAAGCGCGTTTCCCTGCATATGAAAATTGAGAAGCTAAAAAGTCAAGTTAAATACTTACTATTACACTTGCACAGACACGCGGGCGCGCACACACATACACACTCACACACACACATACACTCACACACACACACACATATATATATATATATATATATATATATATAGTTTTAAGGTGTACCATATTTGAGATAAAGTGCTCAATATCAGAGATAGAGCGTATATAAATATAATAGTGAACATTGAAGTTAACACTCAGAGGCGACATGTTTCGTGTTAGACGCAATCATCAGGCGGCCTGACGATAGCGTTAGCATGAAACAGCCTGTCGCCTGTCGCCTGTGAGTGTTGGCTTAAATTTTTATATATATATATATATATATATATATATATATATATATATATATATATATATATATATATATATATATATATATATATATATATATATATATATATATATATATATATATATATATGTGTGTGTGTGTGTGTGTGTGTTGCTTTTTAAATCTCATTTTGTTTGGCGACATTTGTCAAGTTTTTCGGATCAAGAACTTTTTAGCAGAGCCTCGTATGCATTCATTTAAGCGCTGTAATAGCAATAACTCTGTCTCCATCAAAGCCATTCTCACGTGGTGCTCCTAGTTTCAGGCATGGTTTTGCGGACAGTTCGCAAGACACCGCAGGATTACCTCGAGATACTGTCAAGTGCAAACAAATGCTGCGCCTGCTGCAAGGTTGATTCCATTCTCCTTTGGATTTAATCGACTATTAGTTAAGACATTTCAAGGCTGAACTTGAAATGAGTTTCCGGTATCTGACGACAACAGTATAAGCTTCAGGCGTGAAGAGAATATTTCTATCCGAATACCCAGAGAACCAAATGAAAAGACTATTTACTATTAAATATGCATCTAAGATAAAGACACAACAGGTAAACAGAAACGAATGAAAACTTCATCTAGATATACATACGATTAAATTCAAAAGGGAAACATTTCTTTACACGTACTTCGATGAATATTTGCATTGATAAAATCCATCAGAGTATGAATCATGTTGGTCACGAAAAGTAATGCTTTTGCCTTAGTCCATATCGCCTTTAAGCAGATACATTTTATTTATATAGTTTTTACTCATAGAAAACTCAAATACACACACACACACATACACGCACACACAAAACACACACACATATATATATATATATATATATGCACACACAAAACACACACACACGCGCTCAACATATACACATACACATCTACATATTAAATGCAAATGTTAGTGCTTCAGTGTGTTACACCTTTTCAAAATTACTTCTAGAGGTCGGCGTCAAACATATAACATTATGGAAACATGCAGACTCTGTATGCAAATTAAAAATATTGCGGTCCGAATCCGGATTCGCCATCCTGAAATTTTGGATTCCCAAGTTTTCAT
Organism: Acanthosepion pharaonis; assembly: GCA_903632075.3. Classification (NCBI taxonomy): domain Eukaryota; kingdom Metazoa; phylum Mollusca; class Cephalopoda; order Sepiida; family Sepiidae; genus Acanthosepion; species Acanthosepion pharaonis. The sequence goes on along the minus strand of CAHIKZ030005388.1, from coordinate 1,518,518 downwards.
TACTGTTATTGTTTTCGGCGACTTTTTTTTAAGTGAATTTTTTGCGACGAACTTTTTTGAGTTTTTCTGTAATTTATTGTTGCCTCTCGCATCTACTGCACCCTACCTATTGCGATGAAGGCCCAATTAAGAGAGCTCCGCAGGAGCTAGCTTAAATGCCGGCTAATGTGGCGGCTTTTAAGCTAATATATATATATATATATTTATGTGTCTGTGTGTGTGTGAAAAGTGTGTGTATATAAATATAAGCATATATATATGTGTGTGTGTAATATATTATATATATATTATTAATATTTATATATTATATGCGCGGTACTTAATAGGAAGCTCACAATATCAGATATGTCCTGTTATGAGGAACTTTGGGGTCATTGTTGGCTACTATTTTGCTTTTAGTACTATGCTATTTCAATGGCGTCCTCCTGTTCTTCATGACATCAATCAATCTTTCGATACAGCTGTAAGCTTTCTTTTTTTTTTAAATAATTGTCAATTTTTGGTATTTCCATCTTGGCTGGATGTCCTCACCTACATACACACATTCGTTGATTTTAGTTTGCGTCTTCCTGATATGAACGCATCAAGCACGCTTTTAACATCATGAACTTGCTTGTGTGGCTATAAAGATCCCATTTTCAAACATAACTGTTGTACGCCTATTTATTTATTAGAACTATTTGAGGGAGGAGTGTGGCAGTACAGACATGCTTCGGTATATGGAACTATAATTAATACATGCATTAATACTGAAGATATTACAAACATTCAACGTATTTTTTTAGGATAGCAGAACTTTTGAAAAAAGGTGCTTAATAAGTAACTAGTGCTATAATATTCTGTTAATCAAAAATGTTAATTGACTTATCTGGTTTGCTAATTCATAAGTTCAATAGATCGATTAAAAAAGCAACCACAGAGGACGTCCGGTTAAGCAAAACTCGAATTATTGCTTTTAAACACACACTTTTGCCGATTTGTGTGGACATATCATATCTGCTCTGAAATTGTAGCTTAAAAGCAGTAATTCGAGTTTTGCTAAACATGAAGTCCCTTCTTGCTGAGCAGTAATAGCACGTCAGGCTAAATGACGTTTCTGTACAGAATACACGTCCGATTGCTGTCGGAGGACGTATATTTTCTACGAAATTTCTCGAAAATTCAACCCTTTTTATTTTGTTTTGTTTTACGGCATATCAACCACAATGAGTTATTTAATGCCGATAAGTTTTTTTAGTGCTGGTACTAAATTTTTCAAAAAAATTATTGCTAGTAATATTTTTTTCTTCAAAAATTTATTGCTGGTAATAATGTATAGCTGGTAATAATATTTCTTCAAAATAGTGTTTTGACCACAATTTGGGGGTTAACTATTTGCTCATAGTAGACCTGGTTACACCAGCAATTAAGAGGGGGTTCCACACTCCTCAAAACTTCCTGATCAGAAGCATTGCTGCTGGACGTAGTTTATCGTCTTACCCTGGACAGCATTCAGGTCGGAAAATGTAATTAATACAGTTTAATTAAAAAAGAAACAATAAGAACAGAGCATTTACTCAAATAACTGTATCCATCAAGAAGTATGAACAGAATATATATATATATACATATATATATATATATATATATATATATATATATATATATATATATATATATATATATATATATATATATATATCGGACTAAAGTGATATTTATGTTGATATTACTTTGCGCAGGAAGGAGAAAGCAAGTTGAAATTTGAAACTTTTTTGACACTTTGTCATTGCTTTTCCTGACATAAATATTTATATATTTTCCTATATATATATATATATATATATATATATATATATATATATATATATATATATATATATATATATATATATTTAAAAAAAAAACTTGGTAATCCGTATGGGTAGTCCCAAGGAGGATGAAATCCTGAGAGCTCAATGTAAATTCAGAGCTAATAATTTAAAGAAAAACAGACCACTTTAAGGCTCTATTGTAATAGTTTATTTCACCAGAGACCTTTTAAAGGACACTGGATCATCAGACATCACTTTCAAACGATGAAACGAAAAATTAAATGAAAATTTACACTTTTGACGGGTAGTATTATGTTTATGTAATTTAACAGAGACGGTAGCGAGGAGTGGTGTGAGAGACATGGTCGAGTTTATATATATATATATATATATATATATATATATATATATATATATATATATATTTATACATACTTTGGACCGACGTTATTTAACTTGACTGAATGCACACGTAAACACAAAAGACATCCAGCTCTTCTGGAGGATTTGCCAGAAGCCCTTTAAAAATCTCATCAATTGTCCCAGTTAGATTTTTCCCGAATTTCAGCATCCAGAATATTTCTTTGTTTAACGGGGGGAATTCGATATTTCTTAAACTGTTCTTACAGTTCTTATAGTATAATCAGAAAAATGTAGAAATAATTTTATGTTAGATCTAAGACAATATATAATTTTAATTTCTTTTTAATTTTATCTTTAATCGCATTAAACACACACGAAAATATAGAATTACTATCCTACGTTTGAAGTATCATACGAATTTCCAACATCTGGGCTCTTGAAAACGGTTCAGAGAAATATAGGAAAGTAGGCACTATTGTCATATTATTAAAAAGGGATGCTGAAAATTTCGTGGACCGACCTAAAATCTGATGTGTGGAGAACTATTTAACTACACTTGTATTATGATTATTACTATTATTTTTATATTTATACTTATACTATTTTTATATTGATCAGTTACTTTTTTCCAGTAAAAGCCATGCACTATATTTTTTAAAATTTGTTCGACGTTTCAGAACGTTATGCACCATGTTAACTTTTTTATTCACTTCGTCTTCAGTCTTCAATCGTTAGCGAAATAATATCTCAAATATAAATGCATTTTAAAGAAAATTAACCTGGAAATATCAGTAATTTTTGTAGGAATTTAAGAAATCCTATTGACTGAATAAATACAACACTTTTGTCATTAGCTTATCAGAACATTTCAATAGGTGAACTAAATCCAAAAATATTCACGTCACTGCTCGTAAATATAATTTCTTCGTGTTAAAATATTCATGCGCCATTTGCATAATATGTCATTGCTTTGAAAGTTTAGCAGTTGTTATGGAAGAAAGGAGATTGGGAGCATTAGATTTATTAGGATTAACAAAGGATTGTAAAAAGTAAAGTCCCAGGAAAAAGATGGCGCAAAGTAGACTTGAATAGAAATGAGATTTTATTCACGGCGAGAAACTTCATCTGTTGAATTATTAAGTAATTTCTCCCAGCAATATTACTCTTCCATTTATAAATGACATCGTTTCTTTTTTCCTCCAATTCTTCTGTTTTCCGCTTTCTATTTGTTTTACATGTGTCTTTCTTTATTTTTCTTGATAAAAGAAAGAGACATTTAAACTCGATGAAATATCTTTCTTTGTTATATGGCTTCTTTCCTTTCTCCATTCGTTTATTTATTTGTTTTTTTTTTTAATATTCTGTTGTTCTTTCTTCGTTACAACCGCGAATTTATGTTTTTTTTTCCACATTTATTTTTCTCTTCCTTTGTCTCTATTTTAGTTAACTTTATTTCTCCTTTCTTTCTTTTAAATTTTCAGTTTTTTGCTTTTTTTCTTTCTCTCTTTCTTTCACTCTAATCGTATTCCCACTTTTATTTTATCTTTTAATTTTTTTCTAATTTCTTTCGCCACCATCACTGTCATCATCATCATCATCATCATCATCATCATCATCATCAGAAGGAAGAGCAGCAGACCCTCAACTGTTTCACTTGGCTGGGGTCATGAGGCCAGAAAAAACAGACATTGTTTTTTTTTTTCCTGATGATCCTTTCAGTGGGTTTTCAAATAGATTGTGTGCACCCATCTCCTCGATAGTCGAACACTACGGAATATCGTCCCTGTAGCCTTATAGGCAATACGATATTGCCTCAAGTTTTGAATTTTTCTCCATCAAAGTCCAATGGACCTAGTATGTCCTGTAGTAGGGGAGAGATATGGATTCGTACCTTCCTAATGAACTCGACTGGAATTCGAACTCATCTCTCTGATTCCTCATCCGAGCCGCTATCTATTATCATAGCGCTTCTTTCTTTCTTTCTTTCTTTCTTTCTTTCTTTCTTTCTTTCTTTCTTTCTTATTCATATATATTTCATATTTTCTCCGATTTTGATCTATCTGTCCATCATTTCTTTAAATTAACTTTTTATTTTCTTTCTTTCTTTCGTTCTTTCGTTCTTTCTTTCTTTTCACAACATTGTTATAAATGCTTTTCCTTGTTTTTCATCAAATAGTTGCTCGTCTTTCCGACATTTTCATTATTATTTTATGCCGAATCTTATTTACTAAATTTAGCATAGCCTGGAGCAAAGCCAGAGTTGTGTGTCATTCAGTAAAACCCGAATCCATTGCAGGAGCAAATATCTCCATGAAATGCCACTTTAAAACATTACACTACAGCAAATGTCTTTCTATAAACGGCTCGCTTTTAGTTCAACGATTTGAAGTTTTCTTAAATTTGATTTTAGTTTTACATCTTTTATTAGTTTAAGTGCATTTGTCCAATGTTTTATGTTTTTGGTGGATTTCTGCTTTTATTAATTGTCGTATCTCCTTCTTCTTTCTTGAAATGTTACCGTCCTTTCCTTTGTTCACTCTAAGCTGTTTACTTGTCTTTTTTGCGACTAAGTTCCTTTGCATCCAAATCACTTACTTTCCTTTCTTATTTTCGGAACCACAGCCTTCCCCTCCCTGTTTTCTTTGAGTATCTTTCTTTCTTTCCTAACCATCTCTCTCTTCCAAGATTCATGCCTCTTTCTTTGCCTTCCTTATATCAGACTGCATTAATTTTTCATTTCTTCCTTTCAGGTTGACTTCATGTTTGATCTTCTGTCTCTCTTCCTTACATTCTATTTCCGTCATTCGTTCCTGCTTAGTGTTTAGATGAGGAGGGGGGGCGTTTGGAAACACCAGCTACTGTAAGCGAGTCCCTACAATACGAAATATGTGTCAGCTTAAATAAATCACAAAGAGTTGATAATCCATAAAAACTTATCAAACAATCAAAACTTCGTTTCTACCTGTCGTCTGTTTCTTCCACATTACCTCGCTTTTTTCTTTCCTGATGTAATTAATTCTTTATATATTTTCTTTCATTCATTCATTCTTTCTTTCTTTCTTTCTTTCTTTCTTTCTTTCTTTCTTTCTTTCTTTCTTAATAAACTTGCCGCCAACCATTTTGCTTGTTTTATCCGCTTTTATTTTTAGGCTTGAATATCCTGTTTAAACTCTTTCTTTGTGCGTTAATCTAGTCTTTCATTGAGGTTCCTTTTTCTCTTTCTGTCAGATTTCATTGCTTCTTTTTTCTTTCTTTCTTTCTTTCTTTCAAAATTCATTTTATTCCTACATTTTATCAACGACTATGAAAGCATATTTTGTTTCATACTATCTTTGTCTTCACGGATATATCTATCTATCTATCTATCTATCTATCTATCTATCTATCTATCTATCTATCTATCTATATATATATATATATATATATATATATATATATATATATATATATTTATATATATATATATATATATATTTAAAATTCTTTAATTGATCCATTCATTCATTATTCTCTTTCGGACATTATTTACTCTCTGCTCTTCGATTTTTCTTTCATTCGTCCATTTCTCCCCACTTCTATATTTATATCATTCTTTCTTTCTTTCTTTCTTTCTTTCTTTCTTTCTTTCTTTATTTCTTTCTATGGTTCTTTTTTCTTTCTTTATTTTTTTGTATGGTTCTTTTTTCTTTCTTTATTTCTTTGTATGGTTCTTTTTCTTTCTTTCTTTCTTTCTTTATTTCTTTCAATGGTTCTTTTTTCTTTCTTTATTTCTTTCTATCGTTCTTTCTTTCTTTCTTTCTTTCTATCGCTCTTCTTTCTTTCTTCTTCGCTGCTTTATTTTCAATTTGGTATCTTTTATATA
>CAHIKZ030005388.1:1505000-1507500 GCA_903632075.3 Acanthosepion pharaonis | reverse complement strand
AGCTCTCTGACAAACTTGATGCTGTACTTGATTCTGTAAATATTACAAATGATATCGAATCATCTTGGAAGGCTCTGCGGGTTTCAAAGTATTCTACACCCTTGGAGGTTCTCGGCCTACCACATCGTAACTAGTTTGATAAGAATAATACAGAAGTTCAGAAGCTTATGGATGAATTGCACTCTTCTCATAAAGCATGGATTGAGGACAAGGACTCGTCTTGTTGCGACATGCTTTGGGGAGTGCCAACATCTAATAAATCGTTTCTCGGCTGCATGTAAAATCTTTGGTCTTACACAGCATAAAGAAAACTGAAGTAGTGCACCAAACTTGTCCTTCTCCGAAGCAATTGTGTGATGAGAAACAAAAAACCACCAGTCTACAAACTTCCAGATAAACCATTGAAATATAATACAAAGCCCTGAACTATGTAAAGTCTTTCACCTATCTTGGTAGCAAAGTCAACTACAGTGGAACTTTAGATGATGAAATCATGCATCGGATTCCTAAGGCTACCGTGCTTTCGGCAAATTTCGCCATCGATTTTGGGATATTTAGGGTATTCGACTGGATACGAAAATTCGGGTTTACAAAGATAATGTCTTGCCATCATTTTGTACGGCTCAGAGTCGTGGACAGGTACAAAATACGCCAGCTGTCTGCGTGCCATCTGTGGAGTTAGCCTTCAAGACATCTAACGTAGACCTGTTTAACAGGTGTAACACTGGAGGAATCGAGACTTTCCACATATAGTCTCAGTTACGGTGGACTGGTCATGTCTTGAGAATGCCTGATGAGAGGATACCCAATATCCTAATGTACAGCCAGTTAGATCAGGGCTACACTAATGTAGGACGCCCATGGCTTAGATAGAAAGACAAGCTGAATAGCAACTTGTCAGCTGTCAATATACCTCATAACATCCCCGAGCGCTTAGCCATGGAGCAGATTGAGTGGAGTTCAACGTGTTTCAGTAGACTGGGGTGTTTTCAATGAAAATCGTCTTCAAAAAGCGAGAGCAGGATATAAAAGGTCAGCCAATCTAACACTGATCTCATCCCACAATCCTCACTCTTGCTCCATATGCGGACTTCTTTGTAAATCACTAGCGGGACTTAAGTGCCACTTAAGATTATTGCACAAAATTCATAACTAAATCAATTGGTTGTCAGATCTCTCATACGTCGTAACCGACGGGAGAGTCCTATATATATATATATATATATATATATATATATATATATATATATATATATATATATATATATATGTAGTATATCTTCATTCAAGCATATTTCATTAAATAATTTTTACATATGTCTATGGTTAAATAGCAGGACAGAGTAGGCTCTATAGCCTTGGATGGCAAATTGTGAAGGAGAAGGATAACTCTGAATTTAAAACGGGTCGCTTTAGGACCATGTAGTACACGATGCAAAAGGACATTGTATTCGGATCTTCAACAAGTTTGGTTCGTTTTGCACAAAACCCTCACCACTGTGAGCAAATCATATGTGCAGGTTGTCTGGCGGTGGATTCCAAGGAACTGAGTTGCCTGACACTCATACGTCGTAAAAGGGTCTCTTTTAGGCGCGAAACAATAGACCGCGTCGATCAACGTTTCATGTAAAGTTGAAATTCATCAAGGGAGGCGCCGTAGTTCTTGTTTAACCAAGTACTTTCGATTTCCCCCGACATCATCCTCGGGGTTAATTTGCGAAGACAAAGTTAATGTAATTATAATCATTGTGGTAATTATTTTTGTAAACACGCAATATTATACACACGCTCTGTTATAATTATTTTACAATTAATCGTTTTGGTTACGATGTTTGTAAACAATCCTTCCCGATGCAAGATGGGGTAACAATTGCAATACGGTGTTAAATTTTCGTCAACTCAAATGCATTGCTACAATAATTGTAATAAATCTTGTTCAGTGTTACTTGTTTGATTTTGATATACAGGGTCTGTTTTGAAAATAGACATATATCTATATTATTTAATTATATAGAACTGTGTAGCGAAAACATATTTTAAATCAATTAATTTATTATATATATATATATATATATATATATATTTATCGTCTATTTAGGCAGCAATCCTTCATTTATACATGTTTCATTTAAGAAAACAGACAGGGTATTGCGATTAATCTTTTTATTTAATTTTCTTTTATTGATTTAAATGTTTTCTTTTCTGGACACAGAGAGTGTAGAAACTGTCGAAACATCCTGGAATTCTGAGCGCTTTCGGTTATCCTTTTCGCCGTTATCAAGGATGATATTATTTTTTTATTTTTAATTAGGTATATTGGTTGAGTGTATGTTTCTAGAGTTATAGGGTTGTTTTCTTTTCGGAATACAGTTAACACATTTTGGCCGTGTTCGTAGTTAATATAATTAAGTGTTGTTGTTTTTTTCTTTTTATTATTAAGGCTTCCATTATATCAAATCTATTTTTAAATGTGGATCAGGGCATGATGTTTGTATTTTTA
>CAHIKZ030005388.1:1460000-1500000 GCA_903632075.3 Acanthosepion pharaonis | reverse complement strand
TGATTGTCTTTCAATTATTCCTCCTTTCCTCTTATTCTCTTCCGCCGCGCACATGAGGCGCCTTGCACGGTTTGGGAACCCACTGGTTTAAGGTCATTAAATTTGAATAAACTCTTGAACATTTTTGTATTTTAACACTAGTGACAACCATTGCTGACAATGTTGCGAAAAATGCAGAAAGTGTTTGATAACTGCTACGGATATTTCCATTTAAACTTCTTTTATGTAACGTGTTCCATCATGCAGTGTGCGATTATGGTTCTCTCAATATGTTTCTATCATTTTTAACTTGAAACAATTAATATCCAACCCCCAGTTTCTGTCCAGTCATCCATTTACATAAGTTCGTCAAGATTGTTAATCGTTTTTCCCTCTTCTCCGCAGACCTACACTATGTGAAGTGAATGTCTGATTCTCGAAACTCTGTATTCAATCCGTGAACTAGTAATTTACCTTTCTAATTCTAACGATGAAAGCTTATATTAGGAGGACAACTCTGTATTCACAACAGTAGAGTAAGCATCAGGAATCCAATCCATTGTCTTTCCCAAGAAGCAATGGCAATTTTCCGATAATAAAGAAAAAGTATCTGTGGAAGAGATAGGCCTTAAAATATTTATATTTAGAAAACTCTGAATTCCAAATCACAGAAAAAGCAACAGGAAATTACTTTCCTTGGTTATGACAGTTCACAAATGACAAAGAAAAGGAACATATGGCGAGCTGCAATCCTCTATGTCTTGAAGGGTCATGGTATTTTTTTAAAAAAGTAATGGTACAAGTTTGTGAAATAGTTGCTTATTTATTTGACTTTACGTTAGAGCAAGGGAAAAGTTTGATATACTGAGTTCTGTCATATTTTTTACCTATCAATTTTTTTTACCTATCAATTCTATTCTTCAAAAGTAAAATTACATTTTCTTTAATTACACATTCAGCATTATTTGCAAAGACTTGTTGCCTCTTTTCAGATCACACTTCAATATCATTTGAATAAAATTCCACATGTTTTGATGTGAAAATGATTTCCATGAACTTTTGAATGCCGTTTAGAGTTGAGAGAGTTTTCCCCATTAATGAGTTTTTTTAACTCTAAGCAATTAATATCACCCCCCCACCAGTTTCTGTCCAGTCACCCATTTACATAAAGTCATCAAGACTGTTAATCGCTTTCTCCTCTTCTTCGCAGACCTACACTATATTAGATGGATGTCAGATTCTCAAAACTCTCTGTATTTAACTTTCTGATTCTAACGATAAATGTCGTTTTTATTCCCATTATCCGAAAAAATTCTCGTTGTTCACATGGTATTCTCAGCATTCTTATGTAGAATCATGATTCTGTTGCCTCGAGTCTTCGGCTGTGATGAAACTGTCCAGAATTCAATTATGTATTACATACATATTCGGCATTCTATTGTTTGAATTGTAAACTGAAAATTGGGTATAACTGTTTCTAATCCTCTTGTGATATTGGGAAATCATGTGGTCACTGATATCTTTAAATTAGATAATGGCGTTTTTATCTCTCTTCTTCTCCGCCTCTCTCTATCTCACTCTCTCTCTCTATATATATATATCATTAGAAAACAGACAACCTTAAGGGTCCATTGATTATATTTTATTTCCCCAGGAACGTGTTTTTTCCTGATTCCTTTGATCACATTTCCAACGGTAAAAAATGGTTATTTATATATATCCTTCCTTTACTACTTTTATAGGTAGAAATATTTAAGTAAATACTCTGTTTATAATTAACAATATTTACGGACCTGAATGTCCGAGTAATCTCAAAGAAAATGTATGTTCCCTGGCAGGGATCGAACCTGTATCCTACACGGAACCGCCATATGGTCTGACGTGCTATACTATTTACCTACGGAGGAAGCATCTGGCTAGAATGGTTAAATTACTAGTTTTAAACTACAAATTTCCCATGTCGAAGAACATATATTTTCCATGAGTTTTCTCGGACATTCAGGCCGAGCTCGATTAAAAAAAAACATATCACTTGAGACACTGAAAAAAAAATCGCTGAGTTATTTTGAAATTGAGAAACTTACCCGTTTTACGTTTACCTCTTTTTTCTTGTGGAATTTGAATAAACAATAAGTAAATTTTTCAAATTCACACATTCAATAAATGGTCTCAATTATGCTATTTCTTTACTTTTTCGATATTATTATTATATTTTATAATGATCTTCACATTTTTTAACATATTTTCCACATTTTTCACAAATCTGTGAAATTTGCTAAATTAATTTTTATATTTACTTATCTTTTGCAGATTTTTAGTAATCGGAGATGTAATTCAGAGTATTAAGAAGCAAACATAGAAATGGTAAAATAAATGTTGAATAGTGAAGAACGAAATCTTCCCAGCCAAACTCTGACGGTTTTTGGCTGATCAACAAAAACAATTGGATTAGTGCTAATTTTAGCACTTTGGGTAGAATCCATGTTTTCGATACACGCTGTAAATTTGCAGATCGTGTGAGATTTTGACAGGTGTAAAATGATCCGCTCTGACGTTATTCGAAAGAGATTAAAAGTGTGATTAAGAAAAATATTATGCGGAAGAGCCGGTGAACGCAATAGTCGACATGTCGCTTTCGTTATTATCTTTTGCTTCCTTGCGTTTAACCAAATCCCAAGCTAATGGCAGATGAAAAATTGGCAAAAATTTCACGACACAACGCCATTTTATTAACATAATTCCGTATAAGTCTTTATCACACGTAATTGTAATTGGTGTGAGTTGCGTGCAGAACAGATTAGGTGTTTAGGTTATTTTGTCTCTTTCTTATACATGTGAAATTATTCTTCAGAGCTTCGGTGTGCGTTCGACTTACAATGGATATCTCAAACTTGTAGTATAAAAAATGTTGCTAATGTAGGCCCATACTTCTGTTTTCTAAATTAGTTTCCGCACGTAAAAAAGTGGAACATTCATAATTCCTAATTATGTCTTGTAGGTTTTTGCAACAAGTCAGGGAAGAACGAGAAAATATATTTAATAACTTAACAGAAATAAAAGTAAACTCGAGATTCTGTGGATAACACAATAATTAACCGAAACCTATATCCCGACTATGTTGGAAGCTATTGTACAAAGTGACTCAGTTTTTTTTTTGCCGCGATTTCTAAGAAGTAGGACGTCAGATAATTTTTTTTTAAAAGCAGAAGCTACAAAATGGAAATTCTAAAACAGAATCTACAAAGTGGAATTGGGGTTAAAATCAGTGATGGCACATCATATAAACAAAGTTCCGCCTATGGAATTAAGTCTAAACATTCCAAATAGATCACAAACTTGTAGCGTAAAAAATGTTACTAATATAGACACAAACTTCTGTTTTCCCAATTAGTTTCTAATTCCTAATTGTGTCTTGTAGGTTTTTGAAATAAGTCGAAGAAGAACGAGCAGATGAACTTAAAAACGTAACAGGAATATAATTAAAGGCGAGAATCTCGTGGATAACATTATAAATAACATAAATTTATATCCCGATTGACTATTTATGTAGAATGACATTGTACAATTGTCTCCATTCTTTAAAGTGATTTCTAAGAGGTAGGAATTCTGACAGACATTTCAAAAGCAGAATCTACAATCTGGAATATGGAAAACAGAATCTACAATCTGGAATATGTAAAACAGAGTCTACAATCTGGAATATCTAAAACAGAGTCTACAATCTGGAATATCTAAAACATAGTCTACAATCTGGAATATCTAAAACAGAGTCTACAATCTGGAATATCTAAAACAGATTCTATAATCTGGAATTGCATTGAAATCAATGATAGCACATGTAGCGGATCTTGGGTTTAATAAGCGTTGTGAAATGAAGACGTGTGGTTTCCTGAAATAAAGTCCACTACAAACATGGCGGGCTCAAGATGAGTCCAACCAAAAGAAAAGTAAAATAAAACAATCAAGAACCGATATATATGTACAAATACGTGTATTAAACAAAAGAATTTACAATAGAAAAATATATTAACGTGTGTGTGTGTGTTAAAATTTTTTGTAACAATGCATGTTAGTTCGTGCGTACGTGTGTGCATATTGTTCATGGGCGTCTTAAAAGTGGGAACGTGTATTTTCTGCGAGAGCTTACATGGTCGCAGTTCGCGGAAAATGAAAAAAAAAAAAAAAGAGAGAGAACGGGTTTTCTCAAGTATATATAGTTTAGGGATAGCTCCCCCAAGTGGTGATGTCAGTATTTAGGAGGAGATAACTCCGACACACATCATATCATAAACATAATTCCGATTATAGACTTAATTAATTCTAAACATTTCAAATAAATCGGTGCATGGATCAATAATAACAGAATTGCTATAGAGAAAAGAAATTAAACACAGAATATGCATTTCTACAGAAGTTTTGTCAGAACGAAAGCAGTAATTTAGAAAGGCGACTTCTCTACCTACAATCTCGCCCTATCTACACTCTCATATGGATGACATGCATCACGTCCAACTCGTTCCGAAATGTCTAAGCTATCAGATATAGCTATATATATATATATATATATATATATATATATATATATATATATATATAGTAATTAGTAGGAGGATTTGATAATGATATTTAATTAATTCATCGAGTCTGATAGAAATGCAAGAATGCAAGAAGCACTGAACGGCCGTTTCGTCCTATATTTGGGACTCATCAGCAGTGCGCATCCACTACCGAGTACCGAACCCTGACAAGTTGGGTTGTCAAGCGAACATCATACCAACTGTTCCAAATGGGCCTCGGTGACGAAGAGATTCCAAACCAGACTTAACTAAGCGCCGCTCGCTCACATATTCCGTGGCGGAACTCAACTGAGTTCTCTGTGACCATAGGACTGTGCCCCCGGGAGCCAAGTAGTGAGAGTAGTCGTATATATATATAAACATTCAACAAGTCAGTGTTTAACAATATATTCAATCTATTGATAACTGGGGTTGGGGTCATGTATAGGACGGTCCTTCGTTGGATCTAGTAGGGTGGCCTTACAACAAATAAATTTACCTTTTAGCAGAAACTAAATCACTTGATGAGTTTTCCCAACAGCAACAACTACAATAAATAGCACATGTAACTCGGAAAAAAAAATAATGACAGTGGAGTTAAGATAGTAGTTAATAGTACCTTAAACAAAACAAAATGCATCGATGCTATAAAGAGCGATAACTTAGTGAACTTGAAAAAGCCATTTTCCTGAAAACTTGTTTAAAGAGAGAGATTTTATAAATCCCAAACAACAGTAACGCTAAAAAATGAACCCCCCCTCTAACAATGTTAGTTCACATAATAAATTCACCAACTAAAATCAACGAGGCAGAAAATACTGATCCGGTTAATGATGGGAGAACCCCAAATCGCGATTAATCATGGACGAAAACATACATATATGTTTACAATATGTTGAGCAACACATGATTTGCAGAATAAGACTTGACACTAAGAAATATGTTATTGTAAAAACTTCTAATACATTTCAGTTCAGTTTAAATAGTCATATAAACTGAAATTTCCAGTATTACCTTTATCAAATAAATAGTTCTGAATTTATTTTACCGACATCGATTTCCTAATAAAAATTGTATGTGGAAAAACTTAAACACGTTAATAAAATTAAACTTAATGAAAATACTATTATGTTTATTACTGTCGGTAAATAAATCGTTTTTATTTGAAAGGCATAGCTCTTTATTATAAAAGCTATCAGCAAAATAAAAATGATTTTGATAAAGATAACCCGAAACAAGTTTGGAAATGAAATGAAAATGAATTAAAAATAAGAGGTACCTAATATCTTCAGACTGGGTCGTTAATTAGGCTGAAATTATTAAACTTAATTTTCTTCTAATCATACGGGCAACGGACGTTAGATATAAATAATTTTTCAAATTTATTTTCACACACACACGCACACAAAGCCACGCACACACACACACACACACACACACACACACACACACACACATAAAATTTTTGTCTTAAAATGTATGTAATGAAACGCTGAATAATGAGGCGCTGTTGGGTGGAGATTAATAATAAAATTTCTCTGTATATATATATATATATATATATATATATATATATATATATATATATATATAGAGAGAGAGAGAGAGAGAAATTTTATTATATATATATATATACAAATATTACTTAATTAATACATATATATGTACAAATATCAATTACTTAATATATATATATATATATATATATATATATATATATATATTTTTATGCAGTGTTACATAAGAACATGCGCATCTCTTCTAGAAAATTGTACATATTTGTTTCAACGTCAAAAAATGAAAACCATTTTTAAACGTCTCATCAAGTGGGGAATAACGATGTTACTAAAGACTTTATTTAGAAATACATTTATTGGAACTTTTTCTAGGATTTACATGTAGAGAAATAAGGGCATCCAGTCATCACTAATTGCGAACAAAAAAAAGGAAAGGTAAAGGAAAATGGGAAAAGGAAATGAAAAAGGGGAAAGAGAAAAAGAAAAAAGAAAAGGAAAGAGGCCATGGAAAGAGAAGGAGATGATAAGCACTAAGAAGAGGTAAACCAGGCCATAGAATTTCGTTAGAATGTAAAATTTGAAATTTAACCTTCTCCTAGGTTAGTTAAGTCGATGCTTCAAGTGAAAATAATTTCTGGTCAGAGACTGTTAAAGTATAGATTAGAATATTAAATATCTTTTTTTAAACTTCGTATTATTTCTGGAATAAATCGTTTTTAAGAAGAAAAATGATTCGAGTAATATAATTTTTAATTTTTAGGGACAAATACGTGGTGAAATCCATATAGAAATAAAAAGCTAAATAAAAATAAAAAATTAGTATTGAATTTCAATTTCCATTAATGTAAATTGGAAATGTGAAGTAATACTATTGTATATAGAAAAGTAGTTATAAAGCAAATGTGAGCTTGGATCGAAAACCGACCATTATGGTGTCAGCCAGAATCGTTAACACTTGTGCCATCCAAACTCTGTTAGGGGGGGTGCTAGTTCTCTGTCTGTTTTTCTTAGGTATGCAAACGAACATTTTAATTTTGAAAATTTTTACTCTTCAAAATTTCCTTATTATCTTTTTTAATATATTATTATTATTATTATTATTATTATTATTATTATTATTATTATTATTATTATTATTTATAAAGTATTATTATTCATATTTGCTTTCGTTTACATTTGTTCTATTTTCATAAGGTTTTCATAGCTTCGTTTGGACCAGCTAATGGATAAAGCATAAAGTTAGGTTCAATGAAAATAAAAGGGTAAAGAATAAAGGCAGGTTCAATGAAACTAAGATTCTTATATTATTACATTTACAGGAGTAGGAATAAATTATCATAATTTAGCTCTCTATTTAATATTCAAAGTAAATCTGACTAAAATGAATCCTGTACTACAATTAGAACAAGAGTATAATACGCGATAGCTTCGGTAACATGTTTACAAACATAAAATTCATTCGTAATTTCAAAATTACTTTAGCAAGATTGTAATGTTCTTTTGTACGTTTACAATTTATTGCCGTTTCATATCTTTGATTTAATAATTTTTCTTCGTCTGGTTATTCAATTATTTGTATTTTCTGTAGGCGGAGAAAACACGGTTCGTTTAATGACCTCAGGATTCTAGCATGTTTTAGTATTTTCCATTTAATTTTGGGTGTTTTTCCTTTGTCATTTAATTCCCCAAAATACTTGGAAAGCGAAGTCATGCTTCGTTTATCTGCGTTATTATAAGGTGAGATATGATTATAAAAGCGTTTTTTGAAATCATTCCTCGTGCTACCAACGTAGAATCTTACCGAAGTTCCAGGATTATCAACAGAGCTTATAGTACACCCGTATACTATCGATTTAGTTAAACATCTGTTGAATACCAGGCTCTGGTTGGGATTTCTATAACTACACAGGTTATTTGTAGGGGACCCAGTAGTGTTCTTGTTACTTTTGTTATATGTTTTTAAAACCTTAGTGTTCTGTGATTTAATTATTATTTCTAAATTATTTGTGCATCTATCGATAAGATTTAGAGTTATGTCCCAACTTAGTACGTACTAATAGATTATATGGGGGAGTGTACCATGTGATCTTCCATTTTTTTGGTTTATCCTCTTGGAAAGATTATAATATTCCATAAACTGAAATTTTTGAAGACTTATAACCACTATCCTTAAGAATTTTCTCCTAGATTGTCTTATGTTTTTCAAATATTTAATTGTTAGAAAAGTGGTGGTTAATTCGCCTTTCTATTGATGGTGGGATATGTTTGATTACGGAGGATGGGTGGCTGGAACTAGGATGAATATACACTGGGTTATTTTTCACGTATGGTTGGAAACTGTTCATCGTTACATTCAATGTAACATCTAGGGAATGGGATTGTTTAATTTTAGCGTTTATAACTATGTCAAGACGGAAGGATTTAAATACCCTATGTATTATTTTTCTAATTTTATCAACTTTACCTGTAGTATATTTATTAACTATCATCAGACCATCGTCTCTATAAATTCCTATCTTATAAATGTTAATTTGTTCATATACTGTAAGGTTATATAAGAGAAATAGTTCTGCTAGGCCGGAATATATATATATATATATATATATATATATATATATATATATATATATATATATAGTTAGTTTATGCAAAGTTAGGTAATCCGTATGGGTAGACCCAAGGAGGATGATATCCAAATATATATATATATATATATATATATATATATATATATATATATATATATATATTTAAAAAAAATACAGACCACTTTAAGGTACCATTATAATAATTTATTTCACCAGAGCCGGATCATCAGATAGCACTTCCAAAAATGAAATGAAACGAAAAATCATATATATATATATATATATATATATATATATATATATATATATATATATATATATATATATATATATATATATATATATATATATATATATATATATATATATATAAAAACTATTCCCATAAAAAAAACTAATGTGTAAATCCCAATCGACGAAGTAATCCCCGAATTTGGCGAAAACAGAGATTTTCCATTTCATTCCTTTAATGCTATTTTTTCGTTTTCCGGATTTTTGAAATCTTTTTATCGGCTTTATTTTTCTTTAGTTAAAATATCTCTTTTTTATATTTTTATCATTCTATTTCATTCTATTTTATATTCTTTTTCTTTTACGATTGATTTCATTTATTTTCTCCTTCCTGGGTTTCTTCGCATGCAGTTTTGGTTTTGCAATTTATATTTGTGGAGTTTCTTTTTTTTCCTTTCATCTTTTTTTTTATTTTCATCTAGTCTCTACTTTTTAAACATTCTATTTCCATGTAGTTTATATTTAGTCAAGGATAACTTATTCAAACGGAATATCACATGATATAAAATGAGGTGAAGACAGTTTATCGGTTAAATAGCGTCCAATTCTCTGAAAATTGAACATATGAAATCCTGTTTTTCACTGGTCTCAAGCTCTAATACCAAAAGCCAGTGTAAAATAAAAGATTAATGAAGGGAAGCTTTTGTTATTTTCTTTATTTTACCATAACCATTCAACCATTTTCTTTTATAGCGTTTGCTTTCGTTTACATTTGTTCTATTTTCATATGGCTTTCATTCTTCTTCCTTCGTTTTTTTTTTCATATAATTTCCTTTCTTTTATCTTCGTTCTTTTGACATCTTCAAATATAAAAATCAGCCATTCGCCCTGGCATGGATTATTGCTGCCATATATGGTCTTGAACCCTTTCTGTTTGCCTCAAGGTCCTTGATAAAATCCAGAGACGGATTTGCAATATAATTGTCGCTCTCACAGACGTGCGGTCACCTCCCACTGTCTTTTTTTATATATACGTTCACGGTAACTGTTCCGATGAGCTGCTTTCGCTGGTTCCCAGATTTCATGAATTTAAGCGTTCAACTAGGCTAGCATCTCGCTCTCACACTTTCACTGTCGAAATTGTTAAATGTAGCCGTCTCTTCTACTCCAATAGCTCTCGCACTTCTCGCCTGTGGAACTCCGTCCCTTTTTCTTGTTTCCCTGATAGCTATAATATCCAACTATTCAAATGTAATGTCAATTGACGTTTTCAGATGCTTTGATCTATCCCCTATCCTTCTCTTCATCCTTTCCTCTATCACTCCTCTTTGCTCTCCCTCCAACTCTTTGTAACCCCTTGTGTACTAGTGGCTTCCCGTCTTGCTTGGGGTGAAACGCTTAAAAAAATTTCCTTTTATTTCTTTATCATTGGTTTATTTTTCAGATCCTTTTTTTCTTCTTTCTTTTTGTATATACTTTTCTTTCATGTTCCTTCATTCTTTTTCATATAATTTTCTTTCTTTTTCCTTCATTCTTTTTTCAAATCCTATTCTTTCTATATCACCCGTTCTTTTTTCCCATCCGTTTCTTCCTGTTTCTTTTGTCCTTTTTTCATATACCTTCTTTTCTTGACCATTCGTTACTTTTCAGATGTTTTTCTTTCTTTTTCCTTTGTTATTTTCATATACTTTCATTTATTTTTACTTTGTTCTTTTTTTACATGCATTCCTTTCTCCATCTTTGATTCTTTTTTCATATCTTTTTCGTTTTTTTACTTTGTTCTTTTTTCATATAATTTCTCTTCTTTTTCCTTCTTTTTTGTCATATCATTTTATTTCTTTATCCTTGTTTTTTTTTTTCATATCCTTTCCTCTTTTTTCCTTCGTTCTCTTTGTATATACTTTTCTTTTTTTATCCTTCATTTTTTATTTATATATTTTTCTATTTTCCTTTGTTCTATTTTTATATGCTTTTCTTTCGATTTCCTTCGTTCATTTTTCATATATATCCTTTCTTTTTCCTTCTTTCTTTTTCCTTCTTTCTTTTTCCTTCTTTCTTTTTCATATACTTTCCTTTCTTTTTCCTTCTTTCTTTTTTCATATACTTTCCTTTTGTTCTTCGTTCTTCTTTCATATATTTTTCTTTCTTTTTCCTTCTTTCTTTTTTCACATACTTTCCTTTTCCCCTTCGTTCTGTTTTTTTTTATATCATTTTCTTTCTTTTTCTTTCTGTCTTTCTTTCTTTCTTTTTTTCTTTCTTTCTTCATATCATTTTCTTTTTGTATCCTTCGTTCATTTTTTATATCATTTCTTTTCTTTTTCTTTCGTTCTTTTTTCTCATCATTTTCGTTCTTTTTCCTTCATCCCGTTTTCATATCCATGTTCGTTGACGGTTCATATCGTCTTCGCAATTTCAATAAAAAAACCCATCTTCTTTGTTTTATTTCTTTATTTGTTCCTTTTGTATTCACAAAAGATTTTTTGCATTTCGCTCAGGTTTTTCTTATTTATTGATGATTATCCATTTGATATCTTCATTACCTCTTTGCCCATCTATTTTGTTAGAAAATTAGATTGACCCAATTAGACATTTCCCTTTTACTGTCATCATTTTTCCCCAATTGACCTCCACACATTCATTAAATATCTGTTATTTCAGTGTGGCTAATTATCTTAATCCTGTTCTTTCCTAATGTATTAGCTCTGTATAAGTTACTATAATCTTAACAAACATTAAATATAAAACAATGCAAGACGGAAAGTCTGTTATCAAAGAAAATAATTTATGTTTTTCTTGGGTTCTTCTTTATTCAATGTCACAGAATACAAAAACAAAAACAAAACAAAACAAAAAAACAACAGAAAAAAACAACAAATGAATAATATTATGATGAGGCAATTAGTTTTTATCATCCAATTTATTCTTTCGATATGCCGTATTGGTTGAAGTTTTCTTCATAAAATAATAAAGAAAATGCAATTTTATTGCAGGGCATTTTCGAAAGGAGAGTCTTTTGGCAGCGAAACTGCAAAATGCTAATAGAATGCTTCTTCTAAAACGAATTTATTTTCAACAGTAATAGATTTAATGAGATGAGAAGAAGTAATCTATAATTATGCTAGACAGTAGATCTATGTCATGAAGTGCATACATATCATGTCATTATCTTAAAACCTTTAATATATAAGAGACAGCACTGGCAAAATATGCAGACAAGAGTGCAATTGAAGATTTCTCTATTGGAAGGCGATCTGCGTTGATAAACTAAAATAAGGGAATGTTAAATAATGAAGAAAATCATTGATAAAATCAGTTTGAACAACAGTCCGTGAGAAACCTGGCCCCACACACGCACACACTGATATATATATATATAAATATATATATATATATATATATATATATATATATATATATATATATATATATACTCCTTAATATAGGATATTACATTCGAACAATCGGGCTTATGTTCAAATGTAATATCTTATAATAAAGAATTATTGATCTACTGTTGCATTGAGACCTATTTTAAATCAATGTTATGAACGTTTGAATTTATATTTTATATATACATAATAACATTTTAGGAATAAACCCGTGGCCTAACATAGCTGACGTCATTGATTAGTTCACTAAAATGAAAAAAAAGTAAAAGCGAATGCTTCTTATACAATTTGATATTGTAGCTTCTATCCGTCTATCACCGAGGATCTGCTGATTGCTGCTATAAATCTATCTAATAATTACTACCCCATTATCTACATAGATATTAATATCATAAGACAGGCACAAACCTATTCTTTCCATGATGGCTGCGTGTGGACTAATAGAAAAACTCCAGATTTTTGCATTGCTATGTATGCATTTCACTCGGCGGTGGCTTGTGAATTAGTAGGGATTTTACTAATTTTGAGACTAATGTTCATTTTTGATATAAGAAAAAAAAACAATGGTTTCTTTCGAGAAGACAGTATAATCCTTCTGCGTGAAGTAGGTGCACAAAAAACAGACTACGAAAAAAATGACTGCATTCTTTGAAGAGCAACGTCTGAGTATTAACACCTTAACCAACTCTAAAGTAGTCAGCTTCTTGGATATAACCGTAAACCTGTCTAATAGATTTTAGAAACCATATATCAAAAAACTATACAACTATAGATAGGTCAACAAGCAATCTAAGCACCATCAGATAATTCTAAACAATTTATATAAATCGGTGATATTTTAGGCTTTCCACCAACTCTAGTAATAGATAATTTTTTGACAGGTATAAAAGCTAATATATAGAAGTCTTGGAAGAAAGTAACCATAATGTAAACCTAGAATGCTTAAAAAGAATCAGATATTATCAAGCCGAATCACCATAAAGGCAATATAATGTGGTTTAATTCATTATTTAGCAGCAATTCCAAAACTAACATTCAATTTTTTTCTGAATTTAATCCATAAGCATTTTTGACATTCTCCAACGCTAGAAAGATATTCAATAAAAACAACGTTAAAGTTAGCTATAGTTATGCCAAAAACATTGACCAATATATATCACAGCACAAAAATATTATACTAAACAATCACTTAAACCAAACCACAAAATAAAATTAACCCCACAACTGTCGAATGCAACCATCGCAAAAACAAACTGAATGGAAAGTGAATGACTAAAGGTATATTTTAGAGAGCTGTGATGGATATGGGAAATTCTATTTTGGTTCAACTGGAAATCACGTCTCTAGCATCAAGAAACTAGGCAATATTAAACATAGTAAAGAATCTGCCCTCTATAAATGTTTTTGAAACGTAACAAGTGAAACAGAATCCTAACGATTAACTAGGACTACGTATCAAAAGTCAAACCTTTCAGCGGCAAATGTAATTTATATCTTTTAGAATAATGTTAGCATAGAACTTACGGTACATCTAGCCATGTTTAACTGAGAATTGATAATACCTAGACGTACTGTTTAGGTTCGTAAAATCCATGTACCCTAGAAGAAAGTTCATCAGAAAAAAACGTCGATATTACTGGCAGCATTCATGTAATTAATCGGAATTTGTCAAGAAAGTCGAGAGTATTAATGTTATTCTGCATAATACGCCTCTTGATATAATTAAAATGTTGATTCTCCGAGGCATTTTGTAGTTTATTTTTTTAAAAGAATTTCTGGTTGGAACTGAAAGTTAATTAATTTCAGTAAAATTTTTACTGTTTTTACATTTGTTCATCTCGTAGAGTTCATTCAACTTTTAAAAAATTTGAAAGCTGATGATGTTATGGAAAAAGACGTGAAGCAAATTACCTTGCAACCATTTACTGATTTACTGATTAATAATATATTTCAATTTACATTTAAGGTAGAGCATGTCAAATATCAAAATACTCTTTGACGAAATATTTCTAACAGAGAAAAGACTGCGTTAAGTCGAGCCTTATTCCATTCAATCGAACTGTTCCTCTCATCTTTTTATAGATGTTATTATAGAAACAACGTTTTAAACAAATATCGTTAGGTCATCTTCAATTGCCCGTTATTTTGGCTGATGTGGGAAATCTTTTATGTATTGTTAAACAATGTTAAAATTTTGCATTTCTATTATTCTCACTCTTGTTCTCGTCTTATTCATTTTTATAGATAAAATTGTTCTTCAGATGTTCATTATTTTCTTTTATATGGGATACTAGCAGTAGAGCCCGGCGTTGCCCGGGGATGTAACAGTAAGAGATAGATCAAGTATCAGCCATCATAAAGACTGAAAAATAAAATTGACAAATATTATTGTTTAAGGTTGACGGACACGCATGTCCTAATTAGTTTTTTTTTTTTTTTTTTACGAATTGGTCAAACTCAAACAAAAACATTGTTTTCAATCGTTATGAGTCTACCGATTGAATAGAATTTTATTTTAAACAATTGTCTTGTAAGTGGAATTTTAAAAAAGCATTCTGAATGTAAAAATAAAGGAAAAAGTGTGCAAGACAATAAGAAACACTACCTGTAAGAAAAAGGGAAGTTTTGTTGAAATCAGTTGAAAAATATAGGAAATCCGATCCCATATACAAACGAACACACACACACACACACACACACACACACACACACACACACACACACACACACAAAAATCCTTGGTTTTATGTTTTATAATAAGTATAACTCGATATGAATTGTCCCCCTTTCATTGATGCCTCTTCATCGTGTTTTCAAATTGATTTCTTGCAAAAACAATTGTGATTTTTCCAATTTTTGGCGCTGTCAGAACCACCGCAAGGTAATTTTACGTAGTCCTGTGAAGTTTTGTTGAAATCGGTTGAAAAATGTTGGAAATCCGATCCAATATATAAACGAACGGACACACACACACACACAACCTGCGTTTTATAATAAGTATGATGTTAGATGTATTGCCTATTGTGTGGTTCCCACCCTGTGGTGACATTTTTGGCTCGTATATTATTTCGTTACTTGATCTAAAGATTAAACTAATTAAAACTAGATGATAAATCCAAACATATTGACAGTTCTTTATCTAAAAAATCCTAAGAAAATTTACCAAAAACTCTAAACACCGGACGTGATAATCAAATCTCAAAACTATCTGATATTGAATTTAAATGCGGTAACAAACTAATCAAATCTGTCTATATTTCTGAACTTGAAGATTGGAATTAACAGGAGATAACTGATAACTGACATCCATTAAACATGGCACGTGGAACTAGAACAGTCTACCCCAGTGAAGGAAATAAAGGGTTCAGTTCGACATTCCAAAGCACCTGAAGAAGGCCGAAGCGTACAAAGGCCGAAACAGTGTAATAAATATGGCGACAAAGATGAGGACAATAATCCGAATAATGTAAATAGTGTAAATTCATCAAAATTCATTATACTTGTTGTCCTTTCAGAACGTAAGCGATTATGGCCCTCCACATCTTCTTGTCCCTTGTAGCTCCTAATAAGTTTTGTCATTTTGTTATTAATCCCAAATTCTGTTCTACCATCGATTCACTCAAGCTCTTCAGGTAGGTTCCGAGCTGTTTTCTTCTGTCCCTCTTCCGTTCAATATGCCCTGTGAGTATCACAGTTTTCATTAGGTACCCCAGAAAAAATTCAGCTGCTGCTTCCTGATGTCATGTACAAGGTTCCTTTTCGTGTCTATTTCGGTCCACGGTAACCTCAGCATCTGTCTGTAGAGCAACATTTCTTTTGCTTCACGTCTCTTCATCATTGTCGCAGATTTTATTTAACTTATCTTTCAAATTTTAAGGGAATTGCTACTTTCATAATCACTGTTAGACGTGGGAACTTTTCCCCTCGTTCGATGAACTAAGAAAACCGCATAATCTATTTGAACGAACGGAAAAAATATCACAGCAGTAAAAGTCTTGAATAATTGCTACCAACCATTTACCTCATAATTAAATGAATGTAAGAAAATCGTACAATACGAATCTTCTAAGTGAACCTTAAAAATCACATTTAATATCCATAATTTCAACCGAATGCATATATCTAATTCCTTTCTTTTCTTGCTAAGCTAAGAATTAAATTTTAAGTCCCTATAAGAGAAATTAAATATATCTGTCATGCAATATCAGGTAAGAAATCAAAGTTATATGATATCTAATAGTATATTATTTTACATATTTAATCAAAATTATCCTCGGAATATACAAATATTTTGATATTAGAGTTACACAATAACTTTGTCATTCCATGTTCAAAGTATAAAAATTAACTTCTTTATGTATAAATTTCTGGAATTATGATTATTTATACGTGTACTAAGATCCCCATCTTTGTTGTTTCTATCAAAAAGTTCATGCCATTGTAATATTTCAACCCTTCATTTCTATCATAAAGTAAATGAACGCCATATGTAGGCAAGGAAAGCATAGCGACGGAAACACTGTGAGAGCAACAACAAAAATAGCGATAATATTTCGCGATTAAATAATATATATATATATATATATATATATATATATATATATATATATATATATATGAAGAAAAACATACAGAAAAAACAAACAAAAATCTTAATATGCAATTATTCTGTATTAATGTTAATATAAAGTCAACGTCGGACGTTTCGGTCTATTTTAGACCATCTTCAGGACATTTTTATTTAAACATAATTAACATTAGAACATATAAAAATTCAACACGAAAAGACGATGGACATAAGAGCACAACTAATCCAAACACGGTGGGGTAATGGATATCGGCTTGGATTGTGGAATCAGATTTCGAATCCATTACATTCCATTACATTCACTTTCGTGCTAATACCCTTGGGAATCCTATTCTTCTCCCTCCAACTATCGATTAAATAGCAGGACAGACTGGGTTCTATAGTCTTGGATGGCAACTAGTCTAGGAGAAGGACAACTCTGAATTCAAAACCTGAGAGGGGTTGTTTGGGGACCTTGTGGTACGCAGTATTTGGCCCTTCACTATAATCGAATCTCATGTGCCGGTGTCGGGCTGTCAGTTTCCTGGAAACTGATCTGCTTGACCCTCATACGTCGAGCCCGACGGGAGATATATATATATATATATATATATATATATATATATATATATATCGGCTTGGTGAGAGTAGTCGTGGATCCCGGTGGGGGGCACAGTCCTACGGTTACAGAGAACTCAGTAGAGTCCCACCACGGAATATGTTAGCGAGCGGCGCTATGTTGAGTCTGATTTGAAATCTCTTCGTCACCGGCGCCCCATGGTATGATGTTGGCTTGATAACCCAACTGTCCGGGTTTCAATTCTCCGTAGTGGATGCTGATGAGTCCCAAATATAGGACGAAACGGCCGTCCAGTGCTTTCTGCATTCTGTTGAGGTTTCTATCAGACTCGATGAATTAATTAAATATATATATATATATACATTCTTGTTGTGTTGATGCATAAGAGAATGTAGAATTCTAGAAATAAAATGTTTGTTTGGTCGAAGAGCTATTACAAGAAAATTAAAAATGAATGTAAAATTTAGTTCATTCTATAGATTGTTTATTTGCGAACTTGTAAATCTGATTTTAAACAGTCTTGGGTTATACGATAGACTAGATCCGCGTCCTGGATAAAACCATAAACTATATCCGATAGCAAGGTCTTTGATTAGGATGTTTTGGAGAGCATGGAACCACCTCTTAATTGCTGGTGTTCTCAGATCCACCCTTACCGGGTTGGTAGCACCTGTTAGGGTCCCAGTTATGGGCAAATAGTCACCCCCGCCCAAACGGATCAAAACATTATGAAAGTATAAACAAATGTTTTAATACCAGCAATACTCATTTGGAGAAAAAATACCAGCAATACATTTTTGGTAAAAAATATTACCAGCAATAAAAATTTTGTCGCTATTAAATAACCCATTGAGGTATTAATCAAACGTAAAACAAAACAAAACCAATCTGATTATAAAATGTAAGGCACATAAAGAAGACCTTACCCTGAATATTAGAGAGTCAGATACAAATTGCGAGGCTAAAATTTTAGCCTTTGACCGGACTCAGCTCTACTTAATAATTACCGAAAGCTTGATCTAAATATTTGTCATTGTTATAGGTTTGAGGGGGATGATGTTCTGGCCGCAGAAAAAATCCGAATTCTGAATCTTATTTCAAAGAAGATATCTTTAGCTTTTGGAAGCTATGTGCAATATAATCCTACTTTTGGTTTTATGTATCAATAAACTTCCTACCAGGAAAATATTAACATAACAGAGTCGAGCTTTCTTACAGAACATTGTCACAGTATCACACATGGTTGGCTAATTGACTCAAAAGAATGTTTGGTAGCAAATGTCGTTATTCCATAGTGCGCTTCTTAGCGGTATTTCCGCAACATTCGTGAAACATGTATACCAGTCTGTGCCTCCTGCTAAAAATCAAATTAACCAACTTATCTCAACATATTTATCACATTGCACTATTATGAGTCGGAAGATGTTTTGATTTGGCTAAGTCATACGGCATAACAGCCTCTGAAAGACATTGTTGAAGGCGGACGCAAGCAAGGACAGCAGAACAAATGCTGGTCAGACAACCTCAAAGAGTGGACAGACACGAAAATGCCGGAATTCCTGAGAGCAACCGCCAACAGATAATCCTGGGGGATGCTGTCTGTTTCTTCTCCTTTTAGATTTCCCCCCAAAGGAACTGAATTTGAAAAAAGAATTTGAAGGAACTGATGCTGTTGATGACATCAAAAAGTCTTTTTCCTCGTAGTGTTAAATAACACGAGTATCGTCTGTACTGACTTGTTGGTTTTAGTAGGTAAATATACCGACTACATTTCAGTGAACGAGAGGGAAATGGGGAAGTGTGTTTGTGTGTGTGTATAAGAGAGATAAAGAGAGACAGGGAGATTTTCTGCGAGAAAATATGTCTAGTCATTTATTAATCCAAAGATACACGATAACCATGAGTGTTTCACATAGGACATTTTACTGACTGACTGAATTTTATTATCAGTTGATTTTTTATTGTTTTGTATTGGAAAGGGACTTTGTAATGATTAGATCAATATTGGTAAATGTTCTATTTCTGCGAGCATCTTAAATAGAATATGTTGAGAGTATTTGAAATATGATTCAAAATATTTTTTTATGTGAAAAGGACACTTATTCTATTTTCATAGTTTAATATTATTGTTATTTTCCGGTTTTCTTCACATTTTAACAATTTGTCTAGCCTGCTTGGCTTCATTAATTTCATTTCCAATTCCCTGAAGATAATAGTTTTTCAAAGAATTATTTTTTTAAAAAATTTCCTTCGTTAATTGTTTCATACATTTCCTTCCATCAGTAGTAATGTGTCAAAAATTATTTAGCATATCACGTTACAGAAATTCCTAGGGGTCTATTGTCTCGCAATTAAAAAAAAAAAAGAAAAAAAAAAGCAGCACGTAAAAGAAGAAACAATTTAATTATAGGAGCTACCAACAAACTATGTTTTATTTATAAACATTACAAAATGTCGAACTAGAAATTATTGAAAAAGATTATTTTTAAGTGAGTATGTTATTTGCTTATCTCTATTCAACAGCCTCCACTAAGTTGGGTAAAGTATATGACACATGTTGGTACAAAGAAATAATCAAACAGTATTAATTTATCTATATTTCTGAGATGATGTATTGTAATTATTTACAATATTTACATCGCTCGGACTCTTGTCCACATCTTTATTGTAATATTCACGACGTTTCGGCCTGGTAATATTTTTTTCTTTAAAAATTTATTGCTGGTAATAATTTTTTGCAAAGTATTTCTGGTATTAAAACCTATTTTTACACTATCGGCGTGTTTTTACCCTATTTTGGGGTTTAACTATTTGTCCATAGCTGAGGCACTAACAGGTGCTACCAACCCGGGGTCAGGGTGGACATGGGAACATCAGTAATTAAGGAGTGGTTCCATGCTTCTCAAAAGCTCCTGATCAAAGGCCTTGCTGTAGGATGTAGTTTATAGTCTTACTCTGGACGATCGGTCTGTGTTTGTGTACATGGAAATATTGCGTAAATATATGAATACAAATTAATACTGCGCATATGCTAACCTGAAAACTATCCTCAGCCTGCCAAGCATAGGCATGAATACAATATGAGAATCAGTAATACAAAGAGCTAGAGAAAAAGAACAATAACATATATTGTAACATGAACTCTGGTAAAAAAAATGATCCTGAGACATAAATCCCTAAAATTCAGTCACTGATGGACGCATTATCCAGCAGATAAAAGCGTTTGTTGAGCAATCCTTGAACCAAAGGGTTGTAAGTTCAATACCTTGGAGAGTTGAGTTACTGAAAGGAATTAACTTGAAATTAAGATCAAATAAAGAAATGGCCTGGGGAATTAGAACAATCACAATAAAGGGTTCGGTTCGAAATTCCAACGTATATCTCCTGAAGAAGGCCGAAGTGCACAACAGCCGAAATATCATAAATATGACAATAAAGATGTAAATAGTGTAAACAGTTACAATACCTCATCTTAGAAATATAGACAAATCCTGAAGAAGTACGGAGCGTACAACGACTGAAACGTCCTGAATATAACAATAAAGATGAGGATAACTGCCTGAAAGATGTAAATAGTGTACGTTATTAAAATACCTCATCTCAGAAATACAAACATGTACTGAAGAAGGCCGGAGCGTACAACGGCCGAAACGTTGTAATAAATATAGCGACAAAGATGAGGGCAATAGTCCGAATGCTGTAAATAATGCACATAATACCTCATCTCAGAAATATAGACCGATAATAAACAATTTTGTCGGCATTAAATAACCCATAGAGGTTGATATGCCGTAAAACAAAGCAAACCTAACAAACGCACACACGTACACATGGAGAGAGAAAGTAATTTCAATTTCATTTTATTAATTCTCAGTATTTCTTTATGTATTACATGTTTCTTTTTAATTTTATCTAAATAGGAATAGTCTTATCGAGAGTATTGGAGAACGTTATGCTGGCACGTGGGCGTCTTCTAAAAATCTCATCAGTATTCATGTCAGTTTTTAGCTGTAAGCTAACATTGACTTTTAGCGCTCTTTGCCTGGTTGTGACGATATACACTTGTTTACTGCTGTCAGTGTTGGTAAACCATGATGACGAAAGCTTTTGAAAAATAAATTGTATTTCAAATAAGTAATAACAGTTCTATCACCACTAATATTATAGAGGTTCTTCTTTAGTCATTTCATTTGAAGTAATAGGATTAGGAAACATTTAGACATATTTGTTTTTATATCCTGCCCTATTCTCACCATATGATTGGCGATTGGCAGTCAAAAAATCGGCCTGTTCATCTAGTGTCATTTATGCGAAAAATGTGCAGAGGAGTATCATTTTTATTTCCAGCAGTTCAGGCCTTTTCCTGCAGGACAGGACTTTTGTATTTACTCAACCCCACCCCACGAGGTCAGGTTGTGACACATCAATGCGAGGAACAAAAATCCAGAGCCACCGTCGGTTGAGATGGCCTCGGTGCGTACACTGATCCCTCTCTCTAGTGCAATGAGAAGGCGCGGCCTCAGACAGTTGTTCTCAATATAATTTTTTCAGTTGCTATTTTGTCTTTTGAAATAGTTGCCCCTGAGTGCACCCTGCCCAAGGACAGAGACGCAACTGAGAGATGTTACAAACCACGGCATAGTGAGTAATTTACACAGTAAATTATAAACAAATTGGATGGATAACAGGATATACTACGTCCACATTGTCGGATCCTTTTCATTTCTTCTGTGTACTTAGGTACTACCACATAATTGTAAAAAAATAAAATCCCTGTATTTTTCTCCCTGAACACCACTAAAGTCAAATCAAGGGTCAAACTTTATCCTCCTAATCTCCACTTCCAGTTTCATTCAAGTGAGGGCAACCATCTACCTTTAGTGGTTTTCGAGCCTTTAATGGACGAATGTCAGTAAAACAAACCATGTTCCGATGTTTCATCGATTTTCCTGGAATTTTGCACTTATGTACAGGGTGTTGCAGCAAAATCCGACTCTTGAAAAAAAGAAAACGAAATAGGCAATAAAAACAAAAGTTATATATGCATACACACGAAAGTTATTTAGCAACAGTTAGACTTACTTTTCAATGTAAACGCCGCTGGCGGCGACGACCATCGCAAGGCGGGCGTAGTATGTAAGTCTAACTGTTGCTAAATAAACTGTCGGGTCTAAGCATATACAATTTTTGATTTTATTGCCTATTTCATTTTCTTTTTGTCAAGTGTCGGATTTTGCTGCAACACTCTGTATAGTCAGTTAATTATATGCCATGCGTGATACACGCATAGCATATAACTGACGAAATATGACTGACGCAGTAGGTTGCCTAGTTGATACTATAGAATCCGGTCCGTCCTGCTATTTACTTAGCTGAGAGGAGAAGAAGATTCATACCTTTCCCAAGAGTAGAAGCACGTAAGTGAGTGTAATGGATTCGACTGGAATTCGAACTCGGCTCTCCGATTTCTCAGTCTGATCCCTCCTATATATATATATATATATATATATATATATATATATATATATATATATATATATATATATATATATATATATATATATATATATATATATATATAGATAATAATAGGGAAAACATCCCATCAGTAAAAATGAATTCCGTCAGTAGTTAATGTCCAACTATATTATTGTTAAAGATCACTCTAATCTGATTTATTCTCGAGACATTTATTCACTAAATTTCGTTAGCTAAATTTCTGTTAAATTATTTTGTTAAGCATCGCTCTACCAGAGGCCCAAATACTTTTTGTTTTCATTTTTATATAATATATCGAATAAAAGCAACACTGATTGACTACTTAAAAATTCAAGTTTCTATTTTTAATCATTTTAAAAATATTCCGCCATGGATCGATCTCATGACAGTAACAAAACGATTGACGTTGCATTTAAATTTTTGAAGATTGCAGTTATCAGGGAAGCAATTAAACGGAAGTATGTTCCACAGGCTGGAAGTGTGAGAAGTGTGAAATGTTAGAAAAGAAGCTGTAGGAGTAGAAGTGGCGATTGCATTTCGCAAACGGGTGGGACTTCAAATCCAGAATGCCAATTTTTAATCAACTTTCTTAAAGTACTCCATATTGTGGAATGTAAGTTAATATCAAATTACGATAAAATTTATGTCTATTTAAAAATTTGTTTACTTGGGGTTTTTTTGCGAACATAAAAATGATTCTAGCAGATATTTGAGGTGGAAAGACTTTTCATCTAAATATAATTGTAACATTATTCAATTAGATATCACTTAAGTAAATGCCAAAAACAGTAAGAGAAATGTTGACTTTTAGCATAAATTTTTCTAGTGTCTGAGTTATTTTGGCCATTATTACTTCGAATATTTGTGGCTAAATTGTCGGTTTCTTTATTTCAAAGTATCATGTGCTTTTCCACGTTACACTTGGTAGTTCATGTTTGCTTATTTTGTACGGAACATTATTGAAATATATATATATGTGTGTGTGTGTGTGTGTGTGTTTGTTCCGAAATTAGTTGGTAATTAACAAATATTTCTAATAATTCGCAGTCCTGAAATCAGTATAGGCTGACACTTCTGAATGTCGTATGCTACCACTTTCGACCTTACACCCACCTTTTTGTCTTCGTTCTGACCTAAAAGTTAAAATCTCCTAATTGAAGTTTACCGATACATTTTTAACGGCTATCTTCTCCGTAGTAATCTTTAATTAACGTGCGCTTATCTAAAAAAAAGGCAGGTTTTACCCCACGGGCGGAACGTGATGCATAAATATTTGATGCATTGTTTAATATCCCGGATATGGGGCAGATATGTACACCGTCATACACGGTTTGTGTTTGAGAATCGCGTAACTGTTATCGGTAAGTTAAATAGAATTATCTTTGAATTGGAATGTGTAAGTCATGTGTATATTGTAACTGTTCGCGTCTCGCACAGAGACGTCAGCGGGACGAGTTCGAATTCCAGCTGAATTCGTTAGATTCACTTTTCAAGCAAATACCCTTGAGAAAGGAATGTAACGAATTATTTTCTCTCCAGATATGAGTTAAATAACAGGGTAGATAGCGCTCTTTTGCTTTGATGTATCTGCCAGTCAAGTCGAAGTAAAACTGATGTGGGGCCAAAGTTGGGACCACAGAAGGAAAACATGGAACACGGATTAGAAGTAAGAAAGATATATTAACAACAGGTTACAGAGATAGTGTAAGTGGAGCTTACTATATGTTAGTGTCCAACACTGGTAGTCGTACGCGGCTCTCACTGTGTCTCTATGTCACTCTCTGTCACTCTGTCTAGATTGCTATATCGCCTACTTAATATAGGCCTGGAAGAGTCTATTGTGTAGGTAGTTTCCGGTCTCACAATAAATACATTGATTTCAAAATCAGTCTGAAAAGCATGAACTGTGTCAGACCATTTTGCTCGAAGCAAACTATGGCTGCTTACATGTGGGCAACCTACGATTCTCCTAAAATGCGACGTTTAAATTCTCCAAAATCTTAAAGTATGGTTAAAAAATATTAATTAAATTTTAAAATATGAGTTCTTGTGATTTTTCTTACTTTCACGAAAACCATAACTCAAATTTACGTCTTGCAAAAACAAAAAATAAGAGTTCACTTTAAATTAAGGTTGAATTAAGCCGCTTTGAATTAAGAATTATCATTGATTCAGCAATAATCAACAATAGCCGTTATGTGATTAAAACTCGATATTGTCAACACACAAAAATAAAATAATAGCAACATAAAATCAATTCTATGAGAAATATTTACTTTCATTTGCAGCAAATTTAAATACCCTAAAACAATATTCAGCATTTTATTTAAAATTTTCTGTAAAATATGTGCTTTTATATGTTTATATATAAAATAAGTACTTTCATGTTTTTATATAAAATATGTACTTTTTTAAGTTTATATTTAAAGTATGTGATTTTTTATGTTTATATATAAAATATGTACTTTTATATGTTTATATATAAAATATGTACTTTCTTTTTATATAAAATGTTTTTTATATAAAATATGTACTTTTTTAGTTTATATTTAAAGTATGTATTTTTATGTTTATATATAAAATAAAATATACTTTTATTTTTTTATATTTATATAAAATATGTACTTTTATGTTTTTATATAAAATATGTACTTTTTAATGTTTTTTAATATTTTTTAAGTATATGATTTTTATTTTTTTTTATATATAAAATATATACTTTTATATGTTTATATATAAATTATCTACTTTTATAACAAAAGTGTGTAATCTTCGTATTACTGACTGCCGAACGTGACAGACATTTCTGTTAACAGTTCTACACGGAACGGCTTCCGCTTGGTGACCTGTAATACAAATCAATATTTTATGGTGAAAAAAAAATTATGGTCACCAGTAATAAAAATTAATATATTAATTCTTTTAAATTAATTATTTTTCTGTAAGTTTGTCTTACTGAACATCAGGAGCTTGGAAGCAATCTTCGTCTATAAACATTTAATTCTGGAAAGCATTCTGTGACATGAGATATTGATTATGAAGAAGCTAAGAAATATTCAAATACATTTAGTATATTTTGGTCTCAAGTCTCTAATATTCTTAGTGAAAGATATTACTAAGATATTTAAGACACCAAATTTCGACTATGACAACGTTTAGGAAACACACTTATTTTATTTTCACAATGAAAAAGATCGTAAAATATTTGGACAATCAGAAAAAATATAGAATTTCACCTGGAAGAATGGCGCAAATTATTTCAGTGGCTTTCTTGCAGATATAAAATCTATTTCATTAGTTTAATTTCGTGTAAAAGCAGATTAGAACTGGAGCAAGAACTTCAAAGTTAATCTCACAGACGATTACTACAGTCCTGTGATGAACATAACGTGTTCTGATTCTAATCTTGTTTGTGGTCACGCAATTTTTAGAAACCAGTCCATGCATTAATGCGTAACATATGTACAATAACGGCTATAAAATACTTTTAAGATGTTAGCATGCAAAATATATTGATATTTTAATAGCAGTTATCTCGTTTGCGTGAATACTACTACTACTATTACTAATAATACTACTACTACTACTAATAATAATAATAATAAAAATAACGAAGGAAACTAAAAGAAATTGCTATGAACACCACCCAGACCCGGTTATGGAGATAGGGCCTATAACAATTATATGGGTCTACACAATACACACAAACAGAACAATCAAAGCTAACCGCCCGGATGTTGTTATTAGAGACCGCAAACAAAAAAATAATTGCCTCCTTATTGATATGGCAATCTTTGAAGATCTTCAAAATGCTATCAAAATCTAAAGACCTCGGAATCGAAATCTCAAAAATGTGGCACATGGGAACATCAATAATCCCTGTTGTAGTAGGAGCTCTCTTGTTTGGGAAAAGATTCCAGTAGACTCATGGAAGGGATTCCTGGAAATCCATGTCTTAAAGAAATACAAAAAAATATTTTCAAGAGTACAGCCCCCAACATACGAAGACCTTTATCTATGTAAAATATGTTGTTTTTTTTTTGTTTAATTGGTCACTGGAAAATGTCATTATGTCATTTCTAACGTTAGACCTTTTGGAGGGACACGGAAAGAAATGTGTAGACACCAGGAATGAAAGGAAATAATAATAATAATAATAATAATAATAATAATAATAATAATAATAAACACTACATGGATGATCTTAAAATCTTTGCCAAAGACGACAATGCGTTGTAAAAATATTTCAGTGACGACATAAGTATGTATTTCGGATGGGATTAATGTGCAAAAGTAACATTCAAACTTACGTAACTGGAACAATAAGAAGGCTATAGGTATCTAGGAATTAGTGAAGGAGATGCAATACAGCATGCCTAAATGAAGGAGAAAGAAAGAAAAAAACCACTACATACGTGTGCGTCTCGTATTGAATACGAGTTGAATTCCATAAAAACAGAATATCAACCAGAAACACCTTGGCTGTACCTGTGGTTCAATACAATTTCAATATCCAATAACTGGAGCATAGCTGGCATTAAGCGAATGGACGCCAAAAACGAGAAAACTTCTCACTTCCTACTGCATGCATCAACCCAAAGCTGATATTGATCGCCTGCATGTTGCCAGATCTGAAGGAGGCAGAGGATTATTTCAATAAAAATGTCTTACAAAGTTAGAAAAATCGGCCTTGAAAGATACTTGGAAACTACAGAAGACTGGATGATGATCTGAATCAAAGAACATGAAAGAAGTAAGAAAATGGCCTGACGATTGCGTCTAGCATGCAACAGCCTCTAAGTGTTAACTTCAATGTTCACTTTTATATTTACACACGCTCTATCTCATAAATATAGCACACCTTCAGACTATATATACATATATATATATATATATATATGTGTGTGTGTATGTATGTATGTATATATATATACATACATATGTATATATATATACATATATAAATATGCATGTTTCGTTAAAAACGACAGACAAGGTACTACAGTTGAGCTTTTTATTTAATTTTTCTTGTGTTCTGACAAGAGCTTTCTTTTCTGGACAAAGAGTGTGTAAGAACTGTCCGAATGTTCTGTTTTTCCGAGCGCTTTCGGCTATACTTTTAGCCATTATCAAGGATGGTTCAATGATGGATATTCATTATCAAGTAGAGTGTGTGTTCTATGTATGTTCAGTGTGTGGTAGTGATGTTTTAGTTTCCGAATACAGTTAGCACATTGTGGCTTTGTTCATAATTGATATTGTTAAGAGTTGGCTTTTTCTTTTTTATTATTAGAGCTTCCATTATTTTTAGTCTTTTTTTTGCAAGTGGATGCAGTTAATATATTAGTGTTTTCTACTAGTATGTTCCTAATAGTGTCGGGTAAATCTGAGTGTGTGTTTAAATGTGTTCTGATGGAACTGTGATCAGATAGGTGTAATGTAAGACGTCTGGATAAACATGTGGTTGTGTAGCCGATGTAATTATTTATGAGTCCGGTTTGGTGAGGAACGCAGTTCCTTAAAGGGCATTTGAACTCATAGATAATGTTCGCTCTTTGTAATTTGACTTCGTTGGTGTGTTGTTATTTTTGAGGATAAGGTTGGCCGTCTTAAATTTTTTATAATAGATAATAAGTTTGATTTTTTTATCCGGGTCAATAGGAGTAGTATATTTCTTTATAATATGTCTTAGAGCAGATTCATCTTGCTTGTAATTAATATGCATTTGGTTTTTGTAATAAATGTGTATGTGATTTTTAGTTGTGTGTTCGCTATCATTATTACTTGCTTTGGGGAGGAATATTCTAATTTGTTGGTCTATAAGGTAGTTAGGGAAACCGTTGTTAATTAGTGTTTGTTTAACGTTGTTAAGTTCTTTGAGAAAGAGTATTCGAGAGGATGAGATCTGGTGGGCTCTATTTAGAAAGTTTTTTATTACAGCTATTTTGTACCTAAGTGGACATTCGCTTTTGAAATTAAGGTGGCACGAGTTTTTATACCCAAACTAATGGTGTTAGTATGGGAAATCCATTGGGTCCATGCTTCTCTAACTATTATATGTCCTACGTAAAAAATACCATATTTACACAGGTCCACAAACCGAAAATCTATGTTCGCTACGTAGATGATATATTCATTTTAGCTGATAACATTAAAGAAATAGAGACACTTAAGACCACATTTGAGAAAACTCCGTCCTTAATTTTATATATGAACTTAGCCAAAAAACAAACTACCATTCTTAGATATCCTCGTTGAACATAACAATAACACTTTCATTACATCATTATACAAAAAACCCACCAGCAAAAAACTCATTGCCACCTTAATTTCAAAAAGCGAATGTCCACTTAGGTACAAAATAGCTGTAATAAAAAACTTTCTAAATAGAGCCCACCAGAACTCATCCTCTCGAATACTCTTTCTCAAAGAACTTAACAACGTTAAACAAACACTAATTAACAACGGTTTCCCTAACTACCTTATAGACCAACAAATTAGAATATTCCTCCCCAAAGCAAGTAATAATGATAGCGAACACACAACTAAAAATCACATACACATTTATTACAAAAAACCAAATGCATATTAATTACAAGCAAGATGAATCTGCTCTAAGACATATTATAAAAAATATACTACTCCTATTGACCCGGATAAAAAAAATCAAACTTATTATCTATTATAAAAAATTTAAGACGGCCAACCTTATCCTCAAAAAATAACAACACACCAACGAAGTCAAAATTACAAAGAGCGAACATTATCTATGAGTTCAAATGCCCTTTAAGGAACTGCGTTCCTCACCAAACCGGACTCATAAATAATTACATCGGCTACACAACCACATGTTTATCCAGACGTCTTACATTACACCTATCTGATCACAGTTCCATCAGAACACATTTAAACACACACTCAGATTTACCCGACACTATTAGGAACATACTAGTAGAAAACACTAATATATTAACTGCATCCACTTGCAAAAAAAGACTAAAAATAATGGAAGCTCTAATAATAAAAAAGAAAAAGCCAACTCTTAACAATATCAATTATGAACAAAGCCACAATGTGCTAACTGTATTCGGAAACTAAAACATCACTACCACACACTGAACATACATAGAACACACACTCTACTTGATAATGAATATCCATCATTGAACCATCCTTGATAATGGCTAAAAGTATAGCCGAAAGCGCTCGGAAAAACAGAACATTCGGACAGTTCTTACACACTCTTTGTCCAGAAAAGAAAGCTCTTGTCAGAACACAAGAAAAATTAAATAAAAAGCTCAACTGTAGTACCTTGTCTGTCGTTTTTAACGAAACATGCATAAAGGAAGGATTGCTACCTAATTATACAAATATATAAATATATATACATATATATAAATATATACATATATATATATTTCTTCATATATATATATGTATGTATGTATATATATATATATATATATATATATATATACACAAATATATATGTATATATATATATATAAATACACACACACACACACACACACACACACACACACACACACACACACACATATATATATATATATATATATATATATCCGCATAAACGAAACAGCTTTCAGAATAAATGATTTAAGG
This sequence comes from Acanthosepion pharaonis, assembly GCA_903632075.3. Classification (NCBI taxonomy): domain Eukaryota; kingdom Metazoa; phylum Mollusca; class Cephalopoda; order Sepiida; family Sepiidae; genus Acanthosepion; species Acanthosepion pharaonis. The sequence continues at coordinate 1,469,468 of CAHIKZ030005388.1, read as the reverse complement.
TCTCTTGGCATCTGATGATATAATTAACATTTTTTTCATTTCCCTTAAGTGATAGATGTTCAGTAAATGACCACTGAGTTGTTCTACCACTTATAAGCACCGGTCTTTTCCACATTGTTTGTTTCCTGACTTCAATGATGCCATTGTCTATGGAAATGGACTAAAAACGTCTCTGAACAAATTATATGATGATGATGTCTCAAACTATGTAACGGGAAGACTATCAATGTCGTTTAATTTGGAAAATTAAACAAAAACTGCAAATTATTCTTCCTCAACTTACAGGGGATAGGTTTAAAACATTGATGATATTTAAGCTGAGATTTCCCGGGATTTTAAATGCACTGCAATCCTCACAGCCCATAAAGCAGGAAAAAACAAACAAACATACAGCTAGTATCGCACTAAAACGAATATAGCTCACATGTGGTGAACAGACAGGCATCACCAGGATGTGATTACCCTAGCGTTAACCTTCCAAAGGAATCACGGCCCTGGAATTATGATAGAAACGGCCCAAACGTCCGGGATTAAGAAATATAAAAAAATGTACATATACATTAGAGATATGAATGCAAATATCTACAAAATATGCGATCCTTAAAAGTAAGAATAATATTCAAATCGTGTCTCAATTTATGAAGATCAGCCGCAAAATATAATTTCCGCTGAAAAGAAAAACGCGGAAGCGATTATAACATTCCGTGGATTTGTGGCAAGGAATATAAAGGGGAAAACAAAAACTCTTCAACATGTCATTTGGAACGTCGTAATGCTGTAACACGTAGAAACCAACTCAGCTGTAGCTGAACATGAATGTCGAATGTATGGTGGCCGCCAACCTATACAGAAATTGAAATAAAACAAAAGTAACAGAATTCCTCAAAATGGGGTAATATAGCAATAACTGTCCGGATATTCCACGGATAGTTTCGACAGTTTCGATCAGCTAATTCAATTCCGGGAATTTTTCACGACCAAAATCTGTAAATATTGCCGGAAACAGTTCAGGTACTGAGCTGAAATAATTCTGTAAACCAAGGTTATAAATATTTTATAGAAACCAAAAAAGTAGCAATTCTCCTCACCCTTAAAAAGTATATACAAGAATATACTGAGGGCTTCACTGGGAATTCTCAGGATTCATAAGTAGGGGAAATAAATCACTACCGAAATTTACGAGCGCAGACAACGTTATCTACGGCTTTGCATATTATTTAAAGCCAGAAAATATTTTAGATATTTTTAAGATAATAACGTTTTACTAATTAGGTTTTTACTAAACAGGTTTTACTAAACAGGTTTTACTAAACAGGTTTTACTAAACACGTTTTACTAAACAGGTTTTACTAAACAGGTTTTACTAAACAGGTTTTACTAAACACGTTTTACTAAACAGGTTTTACTAAACAGGTTTTACTAAACAGGTTTTACTAAACACGTTTTACTAATTAACCTACAGCGGATTTATCCAATGTTATTTCCCAAGGTTATTTATGCGTAAGTGAACATAACGAACACCATGGCAATTTGAACTCGGCTATTTGATTGACAATTCTGAGCCATTAACTATTACACTACCTGCACGCCCAAGCTTAAAACACCAGGTATTCCCAAGCGATCACTCCTCTAGGTACTGGCCAGGACGTTGCTTAACTTCAGTGTTCGTACGGCAAGCGGAGTTTCAACGAGATGAGGCCGTAAGCCAACGGCAGCATCGGATGTAACGTGTGTGGGAGATGAAGAACATGCAACGAAAAAACGCAACATACAGAAATGAAGGAATACTGGAACGCTGAGCATCCATTTGAAAAAATAAGACGATAATATAAAATTAACGCTCAATACTGAGATTAAACAATATATCACACACTAGATTTCTATTATAACTAATATACCTATAATAAAAATATATAAGGCTTCATACAATCGATACAGTATTAAATGTTCTCATGGAAGCTATTCAAAAATGAGAATCGCTTTAGTTTACGAATAATAAAAATATCTGAAACAAGCATAGCATATGTTCTGTAATACCTGCCTATAGAAAATTTCATACAACAGTCAGTAGTCGAATCGTAAGTAAGATTACATGCGCCACATATATAGTAATTATATCATATCTCGAAGTAATCATTTGAGGGTACTTTTACAGTAAATTTACTATTAATATTTACTTTCTAATATATTTCGGTCTTTTTGATTATTAATTAACAACACAGTGTGTATCGATTTCCCCAATTGAAATGAGTGTGTAGCAGCTCCACACTAAAAGCACTTTATGCTGTATAAATTCAAAAATGTCACTTCAGGGATCAAAGTGTCAGATAACTTAGAAATAACTGTCCGGAAATGCCACTGACAGTTTCGACAGTTTCGATCGGGTAATTTAGTCCTGGGAATTTTTCACGACCAAAATCTGTAAATATTGTGATTCTGAAGACCGTAGTTAAGAGACTTTCTGGGCAAACTACAGAGGAATTACTAAAACTGATCAATGTAAGTTACACTTCATGAACTCAAAGGTCAGTGGCTTTTCCTATTCATCTAACTCTTCATTAGCTTAACAAAGAGCAACCCTCTGTACATCATAGAAAACTAGACTTGTTATCGAACCAGTCCTGTATAGAATTATCGGCAATCATGAAAAGTGGGTTCTTTATTAGGCACATAAAAGATATATATATATATATATATATATATATATATATATATATATATATATATATATATATATATATATATATATATGTATCAATAAACGAGACCTAAGTCCTTGTATAGTGGAGAACGTATGTTTTCATATAATGAAACACATAAAATTATGAAATACAAAAGCAAACGGAAAAGTTAATGCGGTTAAATATTTACATTAATTGGAAGCATTGCACAAAAATTACAGAAAAGAGCCAATCATTGGCTAATCATAAGGGCGTGTCGCACTTATGCAATATCCAAAAACAGTATATTGCCGAGTCTCTAAATCAAAAATGATTACCCGAAATTTGGAAGTTTTGCCTAGTCCTTCTTACTCTCTGACTTGGCTAGAGTCACCTATCGTCGTTACAGATCACTGCCACATTTCTTTGAGGGAATAATTCCTTTATTGTGATGTGATTAAAACTGATATTGTGTGATTTCTGTCGGAAGAAGTGGGATGAGAAGTTTTCATTATTTTTACCTCGTTTTTTTTGTTATCTTTATGTTATGATCACAAGATTTTAGCCGTTGTACTCAATGGCTTCCTTCGGATGCATGTCGATCCGGTTAAACTGTGGTATTTGAAAGTAATGCTTTATTTACGACGTTTGATTATTCTCAACATGTCCACGGATATCTCGTATGGGTCATATTGTTCTCCCCGTTTATACTAAGACAAAAACATACTGCTCAGTTCACGGATTGATTTATCTTGCAAAACTATTATAATTATGTTATTAATAACGATGTGAAGTATTATATTGATTAATATATAAATGAAAACCAGAGAAACATTTGTTTCTTTTTTTAACATCAACTGCGATTTTTTCCAACCTAATATTTGTAAAATAGAAACAAATCTGATCTCCCAGCAAAAGCAATAAAGCTAATAAGATGAAATGTGTAAGAATAACGATTAAGAATGCAGTTAATTTTTAAAGATCAAAGTTTATTAAAAAGCAAAATGCCGGAAACAAATCCCACAAACGAGAAGTACGAGAAAATAAACTCTTAGCATACAACTTACAGATACAGAAAAGACAGAAAATGCACACTATTTGCAAGGACATATGGCACAGTGGATAAAGGCGTTGGTTAGATCCAGTGGCAGGACCCAAAGAGTGTGAGTTCAATACCAGGTTAAAGCAGTGGAGAACTTGGAGAGGGGAATTAACAGGAGATAACTGACATCCATTAAACATGGCACGTGGAACTAGAACAGTCTACTCTAGTTAGCGAAATAAAGGGTTCAGTTCGACATTCCATCCACCTGAAGAAGTCCGGAGATTAAAATGTTGTAATAAATATGGCGACAAAGATGAGGACAATAGTCCGAATAATGTAAATAGTGTATATAATACCTCATCTCAGAAATATAGACAGAAACTATTAGAATAGAACGTGCCGTTTCATTTAGGTAATTCTACAGTAAAACGGTGAGACCTAATTGCCAATCTAGTAGTAAGTTTAAATTCACGTGATCAAGGCACCAAGGAGGAAAGCTCGTGAGAGTAATTAATATGAAAATAGTTATAGGAAATATATAGTGGCGAGACGTCAAAGCGGTTGAAAATTGTATGTGTAACATATTACAAAGTTATTATTTGCGTTAGAAAAAGGAAATGAGTGCTGAAATTAATTGCTGAAGATGTGATATCAATACGTCTATTCATCAATGGGTACTGGAAAATTCCCTTCCAAATGAAGAGTCATCTATTTAAATCAAATATTGTTCTCTGCAAAGTACTAAATTCCTCCTACCATGTTCTATCTTTAGATAAGTTTGATTAGACCAAAACTAGAATATTGACTATATATCTGGGTTTTGGAACTGCCCAGTATTTACTTTCTAAACTTGATGGTATACAGGAAACCCCCATTTCCGTCCGATCACCGAAGTTAAGCAATGCCAAGCCTGGTCAATACTTAGATGGGTGGCCGCTTGGGAATAACAGGTGCTGTACGCTTGGATATACGGGTAGTGTAATGAATAACGGCCCAGAATTGTTAACTAGAGAGCCGCATTTCAATTCCAGCTGGTTTCCTTATATTCACTTATTCCCGAGTATCCATGGAAAAGGTATGAATCCACATTTTATCTCCCACCTATGGATTAATTAGTAAGACTGGTATTACTATTCATTATTATCCCAGAAAAAAACAAAAAAAAAACCTAAAAAACATTCATCAAAAATATTTAGATTTCGTTATTAAATAACCCATAGATGTGTTGATATGTTGCTAAATAAAAACAATAAAGCGACTAAGTTTGATAGTTCATAAGAAGTTTATTTTGGTGAAGGAACAATTTTACTTTGTGGAAGAGACCGATCTTAAACCTTTCCAGTGTAGGTCAAACATTATCTATCCTATATATACCAGACTATGAGCTTCTTAATTCCTCCTCGTACGTCCTTACAACAACATCATTTAGGAATTCTCTACCTTGAGTTGATCTTGAGACTTGTATTCTGTGAACAATGCTATATAATAAAAGAAAGCGCGACGTGGAAGATTTATGGAAAATGTAAACGAAAATGACACTTTGATTCGAATCAAAAAGTGACAGCGAACTCTCTGGTAGACATACAGCGAGAGGAGATCAAGAGGTATATTATACTCACAAGATATGATATGGGCTAAGTCGGGTGGAGAGTAATATCGAGTATCCTAACTAAAATAAAATATTTGGTGGTAGAACAGGGACTAGAGAGACTATAAGAAAGAAAACATTGCTTAGAACGACAAATCACTGTAAGTAATAGAGAGCTATAACCCGTTACGTCCTGAAGAGAGACGGTATATATATATATATATATCCAAGTTCTGTGTTTGAAAAAATTTACACAACATTAGAGGCTTGTTCTCTTAAAATACCAACAAAATGTATCAATTAAAAAAACCGTCAATTCATTAATCTCATAAGATTTTGTCCCTGTTTTAAGCACGTATATTTGTCTCAAAGTATAACACTTTTTTAAATACCTGTAGAAGGATAACTATATGGCCATGCAAGACACGCCAATATAACGGCAAGAAATATGCATCCACATGTCACTATAAGCCAACACACGCACATATTTAGTGATAACGTGAATAAATAGCAATGTAAATGGAAGCGAGTTTTAATAAGCAAACGCTTTGAAGAAATTTGGCAAAAAGAAAACAAAAACGGGTTCTATTCGTTCTGAAAGCGAAGAGCCTGGCAATATCGTATGATCTGAGGGGAGGCGCTGATCAATTCCCTTTTGTGAGCGGTTAAAGATTGAAAGGATTTTTGCATGTAATTGGCGGGGTCTACGCTCCGGTCTTTCGGCAAATAGCCAATGCTCTGCAAGAGAGCAAAGGACATCAAAGGCCGGCTTTGTTGTCGCATAAAACATAACCATGAGTTATAGGCTGTATATAGACACACATTCATGTATATGATATAAATTTAGTTTTGTACACACTCACAGATACACACAAAAATATGAGTGAATGCATGAAGTTTTAGACTTCCGTATGTATGTATGCATCTATCTATCTATCTATCTATCTATCTATCTATCTACATACACACACACACACACATACATATATATATATGTGTGTGTGTGTGTGTGTGTGTGTGCGTGCGAATTTATGCATTACAGCATAAATCGATATTTTTTGGAGACACATAAGTATGTGAATCTCTCTCTATTTCTCCATCTCTCTCTCTATCTATCTATCTATATATATATGGATAAATACATATATATATATATATATATATATATATATATATATAAACACAAAACATACGCAGACACACACACACACATATATTTTTATACATATTCTTTAGAGATATATACAAATGTGAAGCTCTTTCTCTCTTTCTTTTTTTCTCTCTGTCTCTCTCTGCTACATATATAGAAACACGCACATATATGTAGATATAATATATATATATATATATATATATATATATATATATATATATATGTAAAACATAAAAGGCAGGATGTGTGTGTGTGTGTCTGTGTGTGTGTAACGAATGTACGGCCGCAATTTTCGACAGATTTGCACCAAAATTTACATGCACATGCTCCAAGTTCGCGGGAAGGCTAAAACCGACTTTGCATTTCCCAACTCACATCAATAGTGGAAATAATGGATTTTTTCATGCTTCTACGGCAGTTTTCATGTAGTTTGCGGCCATTCTGTACTGTTCAGAGTGAGAGACCATAGCTGGCTGCCACGAATAGGCAGGAAGATTCTATTGGGCAGCGTGAGAGCCAACGGGCTGACTGACATGAAAAATTGATAGCTGCATTCTTTACAAGTGGAAAATTTTTTAATCTGCATGGCACTTTACTTCAATTGGCTCATTCGCTTGCTTAAACTCAACGTTGATCCTGATTCCGCAGAACTGGGTTGAGTGTGAAAAAGTATTTGTTGTTAACATTCTTTTTTCATTCGGTTTTTTCAGTTACGAGTCCTTTTTTAAAGCTGATCATTTTGTTTCGTTCTTTTTCCGTGAAAGATTTAATGTTTAGTATCGAGCTTAGAAAAAAATTCGAAGTGTGAGATAGGCAAGAAGCAAGGCCTGTAGCAACACCAGCGCGGGAAAGGGCACTCCTTTAAAGGCAAGGAAGGGCAAAAATATTTTGAGTCAAGTGATAGCGATTTCTGTATGAGTCGTGCGATTTTTGAATCAAGCACGGGCAACGCCGGGCCATGATGCTAATATATATATATATATATATATATATATATATATATATATATATAGGTGTGTGTGTGTGTGTGTGTGTATTGTTTTGTATATATTTGGGCTCTGCATATATTTCTTTATATTTATAGATACATATCTTTAAATAAATGTTTTGTTTATAAGAAACAGCATGAAAAACATTTACCAGACTTAATATATAAGAAATTAAATAGGAAATGTATGTCCTCACCCGTGTATCCTACATAGAGCCGTCATATAACCTGACGTGCTATACCATTCATTATATATATATATATATATATATATATATATATATATATATATATAAACGTTATTCTTTGCCATCCCTGTATTTTCTATTTTGTTGATCAGTGAATCGACAGGCCTACATCGCGAAGTCTTACTAAAAAAAGAAAAAAATATTCCTCCCTCAACGTGGCCAAATCGTATCTCCTTTTTCTTCCATCAGGTTAACCACAATGTCTGATGCCAGCAGCTGCTGACTTTACCATGCTAGCCCGTCGTGATCACGATATATATATATATATATATATATATATATATATATATATATATATATAATAACAAAATATATTTTAAGGTTTGTTATATTTATCATTTAAATGTTCAATCAGTTACAGGTGCACCGAAACCTTAACATAAATAATAAAAAAGCACAACAGGATAAAATTGTATACCACTTGCAGAAATTAAACCCATGTGTAACTGCAGGGCAATGAACGAAAGCCCCTTAAACGGCAATTGCTTGCGGAACAATATAATATCCCAAGTCACTGTAAAATCAGCAGAGAACGAAGAAAAATAAACAGTTTTGATTCATTGTGGCATTCAATGCAGAATAGTGTAATGACTTGACGGACTTTTGCACCGGGTATATTGAGTTTACCCCGTCAATGTCTACAAGCCAGCAGGTGTTTTGAATTTAGAGTTTTCTTCCCATAATCTGGTGATGTTTTATAGAGACTATACTTTGCCGTGTCTACATGCCTCCAGCCCCACCTCTAGGCCACACAGACAAGATCCAAAAGGATAAAGGTTATTACACATGGGGTTAGCTTGACTGTAGGAGTTGTCGGAAAGTTGTTAATGTTAACAGTTATCAGGATTGCAGTTCTGGTTTACTGTCTGTATTAATTCCATAGACCTTTGCCGTATATTGGCTATGATCACAGGTTAAAAATTAGGGTTTACTTTCCCCTGGATGTATTGCGTTCCTTGGCTATCCAGATGCATCTGCCTGAAGCAGCTGCCCAGGTGGCGCGAGTTTACCGCATTCGTACATTCTCCTGTATGAAGCTATTTATAGAAAATGGAAACTTGTCCCAACTATTACCTCTGGTAATAACAAACTATTATGGACGTATATACGCATTTACCTAATTACGAGTTTCGGAATCTTTCAAAAATAATTAATGGGTTTTAAATATATAAAACCATAGGTAAAAAAGCTAGAAATTAGACGATTAAAGTGGACACACAAACACACACACACACACACACACACACACACACACACACACACACACACACACACATGTGCATATCTATATATATATATATATATATATATATATATATATATATATATATAGATAGATAGATATATTTCAAGCTATATGCAATCGTCAGGCCACATATGTGGCCTGACGATTGCATATAGCATGAAACAGACTATCGTCTCTAAGTGTTGACTTCTATGTTCACTTTTATATTTACACAAGCTCTATCTCTGATATTGAGCACTTTATTCCATAAATATAGCACACCTTAAGACTATATTTCTTTATATATATATATATATATATATATATATATATATATATATATAGAGAGAGAGAGAGAGAGAGAGAGATAATGTGCAAAGGTAACAGATGCGTTGGTATATAATCTAAGGGAATCCTAGTAATATAAAATATTAAAACTGATCCACAAAAAGAGCTCAATAGATTTATTATTACAGAGAAATATGATTAATAAACAGTAAAATCCAAAATTACCTCATACCAAATATCCTATTTGGGCAGAGGAAGATATCGATCGTCGGT